>JAOXYI010324089.1:0-10337 GCA_028566495.1 Lithophaga antillarum
GTCATTTTGACCTAGTTTTGTTAAAAAGTAGGTCATGATAATTTTATCACAAATACACCATGCATGTATAGTGTTGTGACAATCTCATATCATTCAGAATCAGGAATGCTTCGAACACGGGCAGAAGTTAGGTCATCATCACCTGAAAGTGTCCAAATTTTTCTGAGAAAATTGGGTCACAACACTTTTATTGTAAACACAGGATTGTGACATCTCATGTCGGTCAAACCTGGGAGTACTTTAAAAACAGGTATAACCTTATTGAAATAAGGTTATTACATTGAACATTATGACTGTATTTTAACACTGTTAAGATATTATGAAATCTGGCAATACTTTTGCAACTAGTCAGTGTTCACTGTGAAGTCGAGGATATGCTGTCGTCTCGATGGCTCTTGTTTAGGGAGTGAAAGAAAATATTCCTTGAATATGCTATACTCAATACTTAGAATTTAAAAATATATGTAGAATAACTAAATGAATTTAAGTATGAATTTTCGTACAATATCTAATTTTGTTTTCAGATATACATGGTTGAATCCTTAAATACATCACAGAGAGTATAATGCAGTTTTAGGAGATGGCTGAATTAAAACAGTTTTGTAGGTACCATGATTCAAGAAAAAGTAAAATATGGTGCCCAGAGTGTGACGAGGCCCTGTGTTCCGAATGTACAAGAATGCATAGCATTTGCTTAACATCAGGAAATCACAACTATTTTTCTATAGATGATTACTCAAAACTCCCTAGTTTTATCAAATCATTGAATAGCACATGTACCTTACACGATGAACTTGCAAAATCTTATTGTTGTAATCACGAAATCGCATGTTGTCAAATCTGTGTTGATCTCCACCATTACATGTGTACTGGAGTTAAACCAATCAAAACTTTTGTAACAAACGCTGCATTATCTTATGCTTTCAAAGACGTGGAATATAGAATCAGGGATTTATTTGAAAAGGTAGAGACAATCAAAAAAGATCGAAGCGGTAATCTTGAAAAATTACACCAACAAAAATCAAAATGTATAGAAAAAATTGACGTCATTCGAAAATCCATCAACACTCATTTAGACTTATTAGAGAAACAGATTCTAGATGAAATTTCTGCCAAGCACAGTGAATTAAGTGGCAATATGGAAAAAGTGGTCGAAGAACTGGAAGAAAACATGAAGAAAATAAAAGACACAGAGGAGAACATAATGCAGATGAAGAAATATGCTCATAAACTGCCGGTTCAAACATTCTTAAAAATTCCTGAAATGAAAACTAAAATTAGTGAAGATGAGTCACACGTCAATTATTTACATGACATCGGTGACCTTGATACAGTTGACATAAAACTAGTCGTCGATACAACGTATAAATCAGTTTTTAAGGCGATGAAGTCACTGGGCAAGATAACAAGTCAAACCAAGCCTAACGATCTCATTATTGCACCGGAAAAAGGAAACATGTACATGCGCATCATCAGTTGTGACCAAAGGGGTGAAAGATATAACTCTTAGTCACGCATCTACTTTTACAGTCAACGAAGACATAACCGGGTGTGCCATACTGTCAAGTGGTCACATGATTTTCGCCAATTACAATAAAAGATACCTCCGTATACACAATGAAGATGGATCACATAATCGAAATGTTAAACTATCAGGTGAAGCATGGGATGTAGCTTCCATCAATGACCAACAAGTTGCGGTTTCGTGGTACAAGCTTCAGAAACTTGTCATAGTTGATCTCGACACCGATAAAAAAATTAAAGAAATGGGTGTAAAAGGAAACTGCTACGGAATTGACTGTTTTCAAGATAAACTCATTGTCTGTTTGCCCGGATGTAACGAAATACAAATTCTGACTATTGACGGTAAAGTCCTGACCGGGATCCATGTTTCCATCGGTGGAATTTCATCTGTTGTACACCATGAGAAATCATTATACTATCCTATTTCGGAAAAGAATATGCTGTACTGTTGTACAATGGCGGGAGACATTGTTTGGACATTCCAAAACGATAGATTTAGAGATCCTTATGATGTGATAACAGATAAAAACGGATTCATATATGTTGCTTGTATTAAGTCAGACAATGTCGTAGTGATTTCACCAGATGGCAAACAATCCAAAGTATTGCTGAGCACAGAAAATGGTATAAGTAAACCAACAGCAATAGCTATTTCAAAAGATGGAAAGCGCCTGTTGATTTGTCAGTCAAGATCCAGTTCCGTGCATCTTTATGCGTTGATTTAAGGGAAATTATTGAAAAACTTGTTAAATTTGCTGTATTATTTGTTTATATAGCACTAATGCTAACAAACAATATATAGCACAAATGAACAAATTAATGCAAATCTAGTTGTACTTTGAATTTTGGACCTGGCTTAATAAGTGTCATGTTAATTTTTTATACATATATTCAGATAGAAGAACAAATTCAGTTGTTTTAGGAATCTATGCACGCTTTTAATTTCACTATCTTTCAGATTGCCATATCATTGTTACCAAATTTATAATTTACCTGAAACAGGAAGGGGTTGAATCATGCACATGCAACAAATCCTAGACAATTGTACACTGACATAAAAAACCATGAATATGATACGTCGTATATATAATACCGTCATAAATAAACTTACAAAAATACAAACGTCAACAATTTTCCCCGAAATGTATCTAGGTGCTCCGGAAGAGTTACCATTTCTTGATCCACATCCATATCAATAACTAAATATATGTACGTGCTCCGGGAGGGTTATCATTTCCTGGTCTTCTATCCTACTAACAACTTGTAACCTGATACTCTAAAAGTGTTTTTAATTACAGATCTGCAATCCTACTTAAATTACCTGAAAATATATATAGGTGCCTCGGAAGGGTTATCAATTCCTAATCCACGGTTCTACAAACAATTATGTATCTAGGCCCTCCAGAAAGTTTCCTGATCTTCAATCCTACCAATCAATTACATGAATCTGTTTCCTCCGGAAGACTTATCAATTCCTGATCCTTATCTTTACCAAAAGAGGTAGATATGATAAGAGTCCAGTTATCCCTCTGAAATTACGGTTACGTGATCGTTACAAAATTGGGATTAAGATGGTGTAAAGTTCTTGTTCTTGAAATAATTTAAACATTTTATGCAATTTGGTGGTTTATGACGTCCCAGTGACGCCATAAACGTATCAGAAAACAGCCGTTTTTTGGCATAATTTACCAGATTTGTAAAAATTTCATTAGTTTTTTGATATAATTAAAATTCAACAGCATATTTATACCATCAATATATCGTATCAAATGTACAACTTCTGGTAAAATGTTTTCTATGGTATACAAAAAGTTGTTTTTGTCTTAAATAATTATCAAAAATAAAATACAAATGTAATACTAGCAAATGCATGCATAAGCTATTCAGTGCACTTGACACAGAATTTCAAATTAAATACTACTGTATTAAAGCCTGGGTATAAATTCTCTAAAGGAATCCAGAAACTTTTTGAAATTTTCAACTCCATTGTACATGAATTTTGCACAAAAGTACGTAAAACAATTGATGCTAGGTGCTCCGAATGTTGAGTACACCGACCTTCATCTACCATGATATCTAGTGTTACAAATTACATTAGGTGGTCGCGATGCCATGGAACACCCAGCTTTGTTCGTGGTGTCTCTCATGCTGTCCAATCTCACGACTGACGTCAGTGCTATGGGTGTTTAAACATACCCAGCTCTATTCATGACATCTACTATGAGTGTTACGACTACCGTCATGTGCTCTGGATGGCTAAGAACACATACGTCCAGTGTCACGACGGACTTTAGGTACTCCAGATGCCTAAGCAGACTCAGCTATATTCATGACGTCTACCATGGTTTTCAGAGGCACGAGTGACGTCATGTGCTTCAGATAGCTGAGCACGTCCATTTCTATTATTGACATCTACCATGACGTCCCAGTGTCACGACTGACATCTGGTACTACGGGTAACTGAGAACACCAAGTTCTATTTTTGGCATCTACCATGATGTTTAGTGTCGTATTTGGCCTCAAGTACTCCGGATAGCTGAGCACACCAATCTCTACTCTTGGAATTTACCATAATATCCAGTGGCACAACTGATATCAGGTGCTCCGGATGACTGAACACACCAAACTATGTTCTTGACATCGTCCATGATGTCCATTACCACAAATGACATCAGGTACTCCATATGGCTGAGCACACCAAGCTCTGCTCTTGACACCTACCATAATGTGACTTCTTCGAGTGCTCAATATTACTTAGCACGCCCAACTTTATTCTTGACAGCTACCATAATGTCACGTGCCACGACTGACGACCTTTGCGGCGGATCAGACCAAGCTTCAAATGTCTACAAACATACGTGGCACATTCTCTCGGGGTATAAAAAACAATTAGACACTAGAACTTGAATTAATTGGTGAGTTTAATTATTGCAAATAACTGCCGACTGCCAAAAATGTTACACTACACGTAACAAAATTTTACGAGAATATAGCGCCTCCATAAGTACACACCAATACTTCAAAATTTTAACTAACTAGGTTTTTCGATTCGGCAGATTAAAGCTGTGTACAGTATAGAAAGGATTAGCTTAAGTTCTTTTTTTTTTTAGAATGATTGTTTAAAGGCCATGTGAGGCAGAATTTCCATTATGTGGCTATCATCGTCTTTAGCTTTTCACAAATGAATTTTCTTTAGAACCATTGACCAAATTATGCAAACTTAATAAATATGATTCTTTTTTGGGGGGAAAATAAAGAATCATAAAAATTACTGATCGATTGATTGAATGGTGTTTTACGCAATTTTTTCAGCTATATCGTGGCGTCTAAGTTTTATTGGGGGAGGAAGTCGGAGTCACCCCCCGACCTTAGGAAGGAAAACTGGCAATCATTGTCAATTAAAGATGAGTCGAGCACACCTTGTTCCAAGTCAGGTTCGAACTCACAAACCCAATGTTGACACGCTAATGATATATAGTAGATACGACTACCTAGACCACTCGGTCACCGACTCCCCTTATAGAAATGAAATTAATCCTCTAAGGAAAGGGACCAAGAGCGCCAAAGGAAGGACATTTTGATAATCTTCTTTAGAAATGGCAACAAAGTCAACTAATGTCTGGCATGAGCATTCAAGTTTATGGACATTATGCCCATTAAATTTATAGATCTTGTCGACAAGGATGGATACATTCAAAAGAAGGAGACTAATTTAAACCTAACTAAACTAACTTTTAAAAATCTTTTTTTCTAAGAACCAGCAGTAGAAATACAATAATACTTTGTAGAAAGTATAACAGACATCCTCCAGTTAGGAAATATAAAGTATTAGGAACCAATATTGCAAATTGTGTTATAGTTTTCTGATCTTCTGAAATTTATGTTGAATAGAAATTCAGATCTCTTTAAATATGGGATATTTGGTGAATAACGCATAGTCTTTGATCATATTTTGATAAACTGCAATTTAGAGCTATTTAGATCAATTCACATTTAATTCCTTTTGAAATCCACAATGCAAATTTGAATCAAACTTTGACTGGATTATATTTTCCAGCTAATTTGAAGCTATTATAAAATCAAGCGACTATTAAAGACTCCTTGAATCCTTTAAGTTCTAGGAGGTCTTTGGATGAATTCAGTTCCAGGTAAGTATTGGAGCAAGGTGCTAAATACGGATACACAATTTTTGCTCACTTGAATGTCAATTACCTGTATTAAAATTCGCTCACTAACTTCAATGGATACTGCGAACCCAAATTCAAGTATTTTGAACATAACAGCTTCAATATACAGTTGACATTCCAGTGGTCACTCTTCTTGATGGCTTGTTCATATATTCGTATGAGGCAGACTTCATTAAAGAGCTTTTACAGAAAAACGAAAAATTTGCCCAATCATTTATTTCAGCTTCCGCTATATTTCATTAAATAATTATAGGTTTAGTGGCTAATTACATCTGATATATCCCAGGTACCTTCACGTCTGCTTCTTACTTGGACTTGTTCCTGGAGATTGACAGTAAAGAACGGTGAGATCCGAATGATAAACGACGGTCGCCATCACTAACTGCTTGACCATAACGGAGTGTCGGTTAACAGTTGCTCACGGACTTCTTCCCTTTGTCATAACTTGATCCCTAAATAAAGGCTAACTAAGATTTTAACTATTTTCTCTTTTGTTTCTTGTGTTATAACTCTTAAGTGCTCCGGTTATTTGTAAAATTATTTCATGTTGTCACCCGAAAAAAAGAAGAGAAGTAAAAGAAATTTCAATTCTAGTTATAATGAGTCTATCTTTGTTATTCTATGGCTGCGGTCTTAGATTTGATGAAAAGATGACCATTTGGCTATTTTAATACTAGTAAATCAAGTTTAATTACTTCAATAATACATACATAAAAACATTTAAATCAAGAGCAAAATGCCATCGTTTCAATTATTTACTTTTCCTTTGTAATACTTGAAGGACGGGCTAATTTTCGGAAAAAAAAAAAAAAAAATGCTGTAATTTCAGTTAATCAACGTTATAGATGAAACAATAATGCTAGAGTTAACTTTTTTGCTTCGAACTAACAATCTCTATTTCTGTGATAACACAAATTGTTCCTTTGCACTCCAAAACGTCTTCGTTTCTTCCTTCGAAATAATCTCTATCGAGGAAGGATCATCGATGTGTATGGACTTGAATCCCACAATCTGGATGAGGGGTGACCTATACATTCTCTGCTTATTTTCTTGGTATCGATGGAACTAGAGCTGAGTTTTGTTTCAGGATATACAGTTATCCAGTTGTCAGGAAAGGATATTTTGAATTGTACTTATTGTGTTATTGTTGATAATGTTGATTATATCTAAATGGAACCCGATTAAGTAGAATAATGTAAGTAGTGTTTTTTACTATTTCTTAAATAGTCAGGTGACTTTTTTAATCGTTTTCCAAATGTTCTCGGGAATGTCTGGAATGCGGTGCCACTCGCGCTTCGGTGATCACGGGTTATCTCACCCAGTTGGCTATGAAGTATGTGGAGATAGATTTATTGTTAAATGGTGTACAAAATTACCATTCTTCAATGAACTCAAGAGATGAGTACTGGAATTAGTACAAATAACTGACGAATTCAATAAAAATTTCCGTTCATCACTTTTACAGATAATGTAGGTAGATTGAGTGTATAACGATTCATTTTTTTTACCACACCATCATAATAAAAGAGAAGAGTAAATATTTGTTCATTCACCTACAACATTATTATTTCATATTGTAATTGAGTACAAATATGGATATACCGTTAAAACTGAAATCCAAAATTTGGAAACATAGATGAATGCATCAGTACACAGCATTCTGAATCAAATCAAGATTCCAGTTTTTGTATTGAAACCTACATTATGATTCCCCGTACTACCATCAAATATGTTTGTTTTCAGTCTGTTGTCGTCTGGCGTATTCTGTTTGAGATCGATTAATAGATATCAATAATGTTTTCTAGTAGCTCCAGTATTTATTCATGAATTTCTTCTGATTGTTTGGATACTTCTGTCTAGAAGACGGCGGGTGTGAACTGAACTCTCGGATTTTTAAACATGACTACATACTGGCTGTTAACACTCATAATTTTATCCCTCCCTTCTTAGAAAAGGCATTTTGCAATATACAAGCCACACTGATGTTACTGTGATGGCTTCCCTCCATAAAAAGTACAAACACATATTTACTGTTGGTAGCATCTCTCATGAGATCGTCTATGATGATTAAACTAGGCAGTCTCGAATCGAGAAATGCGTCATAATTCATGTTTTCGGGCAGACCTTTTTTTTATGCGTCTGTGTATTTCGGTAAACAGAGGTTGTCATCTCTTATAGCACCATATGATCCGCACGGGTGAGGTTGAATTACACTCATTGCTCTCTCCAGTAATTTTTTTTATCCAACACGACTTTCCAGATCCGGTCGATCCAGTTACTATGATAATAAACGGATGATGAAGAATGACTGAAACAGGCGGAGACGTCACAACCCGAGGAGTTGGAGGAGGGGGAATCGTCTGATGAGGAGGCGGAGGCATCACATCCCGAGAAGGCGGAGGAGGAGTCATCGTCTGTGGCGAATGTATATTTCTATGTTTGCATCTGAAAGGTCTCATCATATTGTTTTTTCTCGAAATGTTACGTAACATTCAGGAGAAATCGATAAATACTTGTTATCGATCGCGACTAGAACATCAACATAAGAATGAAGTGTCATTACGTTACACATAGTTTATAACTGTTGTTCACATTGTGTTCTCAGTTCCGAATCGACCATTCGGGTTAGTCCTTTAGCTTTCTCCTTTTCGAATGGGTGTTTCCTTTGACCGTTTGAAGGTATGTGAATTATTTGGCCCCCGATCTATGTTTCCGCTTGTTCGCCCACGGTCTGTGCGGGTGATATGGACTTCGTTGATTTCCGTTTGGTGAGATTCTTCAATTTTCTTCCCTCTTGCAATGGAATATTTCGTTCCAACTACTATTGATCCCCTAAACTGTCGACCTTGTAAAAACGATCCATTTATTAGCATCTGGAACATATAATTTCAAATACATCCATTTTTACATAAAACAAACTGAAGTGTTAGTGATACTTGATATTTGAGAAATGAAGTAAACATCCATCTTTTGATTCATTATATAGTGATACATATACCTATACATATACTAATAAAATCCTCCTATGCTGGTATTGTTTCTATAGTTTTCCTCCTATGCTGGTATTGTTCCTGTAGTTTTCCTCCTACGCTGGTATTTTTTCTGTAGTTTTTCTCCTATGCTGGTATTATTCCTGTAGTTTTCCTCCTACGCTGGTATTGTTCCTGTAGTTTTCCTCCTACGCTGGTATTGTTTCGGTAGTTTTCCTCCTATGCTGGTATTTTTTGTGTAGTTTTCCTCCTATGCTGGTATTGTTCCTGTAGTTTTCCTCCTATGCTGGTATTGTTCCTGTAGTTTTCCTCCTTTGCTGGTATTGTTGCTGTAGTTTTCCTCCTATGCTGGTATTGTTTGTGTAGTTTTCCTCCTATGCTGGTATTGTTTCTGTAGTTTTCCTCCTATGCTGGTATTGTTCCTGTAGGATTTTGTTTATAAGAACAAATTTTCTTAAGAAATGGCAATTGCTTCGTTTCATTTGATTCAGTTTCTGGATGGTCACTAAAACACTTCATTTGTCTCTTTAAGTGCCCTTTCTGTTCCGGTTTGTTATATGATATCACCACTATTTCTAAAAATCTTTTCGGAGAGTTTTATTTAAATAGTTTCATTTTCCTTCTGACTTCCTTTTACGCATTAGCCCATCGAGTCTCGGCTCTTGACTTGATTCCATAGAGTGTGATGCTGTCTTGCTTAATTGTAAAGTCACAGTAGCTCTTTTGAAGCCATCAAAATACGTAATAGATGCTATCACATCCATAATCAAAGCGTACGGTGCTTGTCCTCAGGGAAGATTAGTTGTAGCTAAACTGTGTTACCCTCTTGAAATAAAGTATTATTATTATTATTATTATTATTTGTCCGCCACGAGAGAAAACACTCATGCCTTCACCATTGATGTGACAGAGGTGAAAGTAATACATTAGGAATACAAGCCTCAGTTTCGGAGATTGCGTTAAATTGTTTAACCAACTAGTAGAGACATGTGTGAGAGACAAAAAAAGTAAAACGACATTGGGTCAACGTCGAAAATACGTTGATAACATCACTCCAAAGTCGATCTAACGTCGTTTTCATTATGTGGATAAATGCAACGTTGGGGAAAAATTAGTCTTTTTATGTCGACCCAACGTTGAAAATATCGACGTCGTAAAAACGGTATTATATCGACGTTGAAAAGACATTGCCAACGAATTGTGGACATTGATCTAATGTAGTTTCGTCTACGTCGATTCAGTTTCCCGTATCAACGGCGCAATGACGTATTTTCGACTAAACGGTGCCCGCTGGGAACTTGTTATACCAGTCATTATTTGTAACTTGACAATGTGGTTATGACACAGAACTGTAATAAATACTACAAGAAAGAAAAGAAGAAGAAAACAAAGATTATTTTGTTTAAAATTATAACAGTAACATAAGAAAGATCTGTCAGTGATTTAAATGGGAAGAAAGAATCAATGGCTGTTTAATTATTACAAAATCGTTGTAATAAATAAATGTCTGAACAGGCCATTCCACTCTCAAATTTCAACAAATTTTTATTAGTCTGTTATTAAATAAACGTATGATACCAATTTCAGTGCGCATGACACATGTTTCTGGAATAACCTTCATCAGGTACGCTCGAGA
>JAOXYI010324197.1:0-10337 GCA_028566495.1 Lithophaga antillarum
TTGCATGCATAAATGAGTTCCGTCTCTAAAGCCTTATTTGACTTAACATCAAGCAGTTTCTATGTATTAATTATTATATGAAATGCTAGATAAATATATCATAAACAAAGATATGATGGTACAACTTTATGTATCAGGTCTCTTCGGTTGAATGATTTGCATCACTACTCGTCGCTGCGCGATTCGTAGTGATACAGCTCATTCAACCGACTAGACCTGATACAAAAGCTGTACCATCACACGATGTATGTAGCCTATATATATTTGTGCTAACAACACTTATTTAAGATTTACATGAATGCATTAAAAAAAAAGAAAAAAAAGCCTGGTGGTATAAAACCATTGCTAATAGATTTTTTTTTTCACTTTAGTTGTGTAGCAGCAAATGAAAGCAGTGGTTTAGGTGTTCAGTATGCAATGTTTATTCCGACCATTGAAAAACAAGGGACGGATGAACAGAAGAAAAAATGGTTGCCCTTGGCCCGTAGTCAAAAAATGCTAGGAACTTATGCCCAAACAGAGCTTGGTCATGGTTAGTTTTAGGTTATAGAAAAGTTTGTCAATAAGCCTGCATTGTGAACAATGAAATAAGTAGTACTCAATAAAATGATTTTTTTGAGTGGTTCATAATCGAATCGGGAAAGAACATTGGACCCCAAAATGCTCAATTTCCACAAAATTTATTATGCACTTTTTATTACATGTATGGAAAAGTATGCACCGATCCTGCCGTTTCTTCCGTGATATTCACAAAATACATGTAACACATAAACTATGCTTGGTTGCTAGGGTTATCGTAATTTTCAGCAATTTTTCAACTATATTGTGACTACCGGGTGTAGTGGGTTAGGAAAGCTCGGACAGCTATCCATCTGACCAGTGAAACTCCGAACTTGGGTTGGCATCTTTAATTCTTAACTTATGAAGCTGGTTCAGAGGGGCACTTTGCCAGGACAGTAGTGTTAGGATAGTGGTAATAGTCAGCGACATTAATATCGTTTTCATTCAGACATAACGAATACAAAGATCTCCAAAACAGAGGACATAAACGACGTACTCCTAGCAGTTTGGAGTACCACTCTGTTTTATAAGGATCTTGTATAGGGAGTTTCAGTAACCTAGTACCTGATTAGATCTTGTGCTGGCTTCGTTTTACAACCAAGGGCTTAGGGAAAATGCGATGTTGTTACGCACGATTACAGATAACTTTCTGTCCGAATCTGTAGGCGCTTTCGTTCAGTACTCATTCCCGAAGTACCGAGGGCACTGAGCATGACGAACAATATTACTGCAGGGTTTTAGCATGTAAAAGTATTGGTTTTTTTTTCATCCAGTCTTATATCTCGGAGAAAAATGGTGCATTTCGCCTTGTACTGTGAATTCATTTTAATTCGTTGGTATCCATTTTTGTGGATTTAGAAAAAAAAAACTAATTTCGTGGGATACATAAATTCGTAGATTGCAAGTTCAAGAATAAGAACAAAAAAATCTTTAAACTGGCGAATTTTGGTAAAGTACATAGTATGTAGGCATGTTCATCTGTAAATCAATACTATATAACGCAAAAAAAATAAAAAAAGTTAAAAATTTAAAAAAACGGAAGTCAATAACCACGATCAGTTGACGCATTCGCAGCATGAAAATTTTACTTACTCCATGTGTTTGCTTATTTCTCAGTCACAGATTCACATCAATACATTTCGTTGAAGATAAGCAACGGCAAACGCACAGTTTGGCACCCATCCACAGCGAAATAACACTGAATGGTCGTATTATTCCGACCAATAGCAAAAACCCTCTATCATTTAACCTTGCACCTTTAAAACTGGAGTGAGATGAAAATTTTTCCTTGATTTCTTGAATTCGTGATTTGTTGTGATCCACGAATCCACGATAGTTGGTATCTAAGGAATAAAAATGAATCCACAGTATTTCTTTTGACTAGTTATAAAGTTCTTTCGTGATAACGCTGTCTTTCGGTTTCCTCGAGTGTGCACAGTTGATAAGTAGTTTCCGATGAGAGTAGAGTCTGGATTGATAAAGACTATGACATAGGTATTTACGAAAATCTGTTTTAATTTTTTTCAGTTTTGCCATACAAAAACACGTAAAGACAGCTCTGTATAGTAACCAAAAATGAAGTGGTGGTCGACTCTTTAAGTACTTTATTATTTTCGATAACAGTACTTTAACAAAGGTTTCTGTCATTTGAGGAAATTGTTGTTATAACCACTATTCTGTATATATGTACATATTTTTAACACTTTTGCCTACCTTTACAGAATTATTAATTTTTACTTTTATCACAGGAACATTTCTGAGAGGTTTGGAAACTACAGCTACTTACGATCCCAAAACAAGAGAGTTTATACTTGATAGTCCAACACTTACATCAATTAAGTATTGGCCGTCAGCAAGTAAGTTTGTGTGCGTGTGTTTTTCCAGAAAGTTCTATGTCGAACTATTCTTAGACTTTTGTTGTTTAGAATTCTGTGTTAATGGTAGACATAAAGATATTTCGTTTTTACTCTTCTTGAATATTATATTCGTCAACCATGCTTTTAAAGGTAATCAAAGCTCTATTTTTAACGAAAATATATGATATTAATATGTTTAGAATTTTGTACTGTATGTTTTACTATAGATTATAGACGCAGTCCAGAGGGGTTTAATCTATTTCTGCTATGATTAGTAACATTCTTAACTTTCTCGACCGAGTGCAGAACATTTTTTTTCACTAGTGGTTAACATTTCTTCATGTGAATTCCCGACGGTATCCCTTCTATTCTCGGTTTCTCATTAGTAAAAGAAATAATTATGGCGCCACGATACTATCAATATCATTGGTAACGACGTCAGCTTTAAGGAGCCACCTGTGCGTTTAAGTCATAGCAGAAATAAATTCTGCTACTACCCATGGATTACGAATTTCTCCACTCGAGATAGTTGAGTTTTGAATTTTAACCAGCTCGCCAAGGCTCGCTGTTCAAATTTAAAATTTAACAATCTCAAGTAGAAATTTCGTAATCCAATGGAATCAGAAAAAAAATCTATATTTAACACACACAATTCAAGATTTAGTATTTATAAATATATGTAATTGCTTTAAAGATAGGATTAGGAGGAATTTGACTTTATCGTATCCATTTTTGAGTTAATTCAGGGTATCAAATTATATTTTACGCTATCATGGTGAAATAGAAATAATTTAAATGAATATAAATCTAGTTTATTATAATACGAATTTTGCCTTTAGTGGGAAAGACAACAAATCATTGTGTACTTCTTGCCCAGCTGTACACACAAGGCAAGTGTCATGGTATTCACTTTTTCATGGTACAGACAAGGAGTATGGAAGACCATTCAGTTCTTCCTGGTGAGTGTTTTGTTTTTCTTTGTTTCACCTACTGTTTCACTTAATTATGTTTGTATTTATTTAATGTCACCGGTACACAGAAACCTTATGCTGCATTCCAACGTACATGTACATTTAAAATATGTTTCAGACAGATGGTACGTTCGCACATCGCCTAATGTTTTGCTAAAATGTCTAAACGCAGCATTATTATGTTTACGGTAGCTTATTAAAGCACTATTTTAGCTATATGTTTCATGTATAGTAGGTTGATTCCTACGAGACGTGCAAAGCCAAGCTGAACCGTTGACATAAGCCTATGGTGATAAAGATCGTTATAGGAAGCAAATTTTCAAAGAAAAGAATGTCCACTCTTTAAATAGTCTCCAAGTCTCTTAACATATGCCTTTTGAAAAACAAATTACCGACTTCAGAATCTTTTATGCTATTTACTGTACAGCGCTTAATTTTGGCGGGGGGTTTTATTTTGGATATTTTGGCAGAAAATTGAAAGATCGCCAAATTTAACACCGCCAATAGCTAAAAATTAGGCTAGTTACAATGAAACCTTAAAGGATAATCCTTGAAAGCGCAAAAAAGTCAACTTTTGAAAACCGTGAAATTTTGACACCGCCAAAATAAAGGACTATACAGTATTCATATTACCGACTTCAAAATTTTTATTCTATTTATTCATTGGTTAATGCTACTTTCGTCATTTTCTCAACTTCGTCAGCATTATTTGTGCAGGAAGCTGGATATCTAGAATAAAAGTCACCGACCTTCTGCAAGTATCTGGTGAACTTTTTCAAGCCGTGTGCACCTTCGATATTTTGCTGTTTCACTGATATATTTAAAACGACAAATAAGCAATTATTTGATAATCCGTGCGTTGTTGTTGCCATTTTCAGCATTTTGTCAGCTATATCTTACGGAAAAGGAAATCCAGGACAGCCTTCCAGCTAACTGGTAAAATCCGTCACTTTGGGTAGGTGTATGGAAACCTTAACACATGAAGTGGGGCGAGTAGGACTCGAATCCACCGCAGTGGTGTAAGGTTACTGTCATGACTTAGGGACCGTAACCACTAGGCAACCCAGGCCACGATAATGCGTTTGAGCTCATTATCAAACTTTAATTTGTTATGGACATTATATTTGATCCGTTATTATAGCTAGCAGATGCTCGAGAATGCAAACAAATGACATATGCCGAAAACGGAAGACCGAAACGCAATAAACAAAGACAAACAAAAGTCAGATCATCAGTTTGTCCATGGTAAAGTTTCAAGAGAAAAGCTCGTCGACTTTTCCAATGAAAACAGGACTGGTACATATCGTGATATTTCAGGTATTGAAATTGGTGTTATTGGAAATAAATTTGGTTTTGATACAAACGATAATGGATTCCTCAGGCTAAACAAGGTCAAAATACCAAGAGAGAACATGCTAATGAGATATTCCCAGGTAAGCAAATAAAACCTAGACTAGATCTCCTGTTCAGTAACATATTGCAATATATAAGGCAGGTAACCAGTAACGTCTTGTTTTGATATCGCAATCGAGACTGTACTGTGTAAGTGTTGTGATGTCGCTACGTTCTTTTCTTTTGTATTGTGACGTCCCGCAGAAAGTTGCACAACGTGTATCACATTCGGACTGCGCACTCAAATTGTTCCTTGACCGGGAATTATACTTCGCGTATGAAATTACTGCTGTATTATAGGCAGAGAACCAGCAACATGGAATCTTTTATGAGGAGTCTCGCGTTAAAGAACCGTTTTTTCTAAACTAATTACACGGTCTATTCGTCAACATTTTTAGTGAAGAACGCCTGATATGAAACCGCCTAAAATATTGTCGTCCAATGTTGCGCTTGGCTGCGTTGTGATAGTACATCCCCTTTTTAATTACATTGTGACTACTTAAGTCAAATTTTCTTTGAGAAAATCACATGAAATCTGTAACTATCAAACATTTCTACTATTTGATATAGTTTAAGTTTACTGTTCCATACAATAAATGTCAGTTCTCTCTGATAATCATAAGAACATTAATAACATATAGAAGCATCGGTGGCATTATCGACTTTATCAGTTGATGTAATTATTAGAAACTATGAATTTATTACGCTTATCGTCAATCGCAGGTCAATACAATTTATGTCACAATTAATTTGAAACTAAGGTCAATTGTTCATTGGTCGAGGAATATACAAGTGTATACACATATATATACTATTATTTCTATATGGTTACAAGTTCCTTTCTGTGTATTAGTGTCAGCCGTTTATACAGAATTGAATAGAAGTTATGAAAAACGTTTACAAAGTGACAGTTTTAGTACAGGAAGGACCACAATGGAAGATCCTACTCTTGACAACTGAGCAGACCCAAAATATAGAGTTTCAAGCACAATATTTAGCTGAGAAATAACACAACTGATCCGTAACAAATCAAATATTAAGTAGAATTTATGATTTTCATGTCAGGTTAATGCTATCACGTGGCATGAACACCATCACTCATTTTTTAACCGAGACAAGCTTGGAAGTAACGGTACCGTAAGCACGGTACCGTTGAACTTTGAAACGATTTTATTGGTGCGGATCGACTTGTTACTACATTTTGGAGCCGTCACCAATGACCTTTAATCTTTAATGGGAAAAATGTGACGAGGGCTCCTTCATGAATGGTTTACAAAACACACTAGCTTCATAAGAGTCATCCGTTAACTACAGTAGTGGCAATTTCTTTAGCTGAGTTGGAGGTAATGTCTCGAGATCGAATCACATTGACAGACCAATCTGAGAGACAAATCTGCTCTATTATTACAGGTGAAATATGAATGGAAATAAACAGAGACAAAATATTTTATGGTATCTGCTATATTTCTATACCCCCTCCCCACAACAAAATTGTACACGGGTATAATGGTTTTAGTGCGGTTTCAGGATAGTTGTCGCAGTCGTGTGTAGACACAATTCGTGTCCGCTCTATAACGTTTAAACCAAAATGAAGGATTTTATTGAAACTTTCAAAGATGTTAACCACTACAAGGCATCTCATGAACAACCCCACGGCCATTCACTAAGGTCAATGTTACTGACAGATAGTAGTTAAAGGTTATCAAGATGTGTATGCTATGTTTTAGACGTAACTCGTGTCCGCTTTAATTATGAACTAAATAAAGGGTTTTCTTGATATTTTGGACTATATCAATCACTATTAGATGATGTGTCATGATGAAACCATAGTCATGCCACCAAGGTCAAGGTCATAGATAGTACCTAAATGTTATCAAAATATGTATGTTGTATGTCTTCATAGTCACAATTTCAGTCCACTCTGTAAGTTTAGAACCAAACAAGGAATTTTATTGATATTTGCAGAAACGTTTACGACTATAAGACAAATAGCATGATATGTTATAAAGAACCCTTTTGGCTTTACCACTAAGATTATGTTTATAGATTTTACTGAAAAATTATAAAGATGTCCATACTATATGTCGTATTGTCTGCTCTGAAACTTCACCCAGTTGTGTGATTTTTATAATATTACGTATAGATTTTAACGACAATGAAATGATGTTGTATTAACAATCCCCATATGGCATGACTTCAAATCCAAGGTCACAGATGGTACTTAAAGGTTTTTAGTGTCCACTGTACAACATTTCTACCAAATAAAGAATTAAATTGATACTTCGCGCAAATGTTAACCGCTATGAAAAGATGTTCACGAGCAGTAGAAATGACCATGCCCTGAAGGTAAAGGCCTAAGCAATATTTATATTGCCAAATTTTGACATTATATGATAAATGCTAAAGGATATCGATACCCATGGAATTTTGCTTAGTATTATAATTATAATGGGGAAATTTACTTTGTTTTTTTTTCAATAATATCTAATCAAAGATTTATATTTATATAATTAGATAATTATGTACTCGTCTTTAATCAGTTTCAGATTTATTTCATTGTGGAATCTTCCTAGGATTTAAAACAACAACTGTCACTGTGAAGTGCCATGCCACTCTTCAACTTTTTTAAATTGCATTAGTTCCCGTCGGCAAAGTAAATAGAATAATTTAAAATTTTCTCCAAATACGTTAACTTTAGTCTCAACTAACATAACTTCTTGAAATACTCATCCATTCTAATTTTCCAAAATGAAGAATTCTGTGTAGATTTATTTCTTCTTAGTTTCTAAAATAGTCACTTTAACCGATAAGAAATTGCTGTTTTATCAGATCCTCCCTGAAAAATCGAAGTAGTATTTATCGATGCCCAGCATCCTAGTGCATGTTCAATACAAATATTTTAGTTCATACCGCTCTTCATGCACAGTATGAGTTATATTTTCACAAAGTTAATATCGTAAGTGATGTTTGTTATCAAATTCTGAACTTTATCAAAATCTACGTGTTTGATGGTATGTATCGTTATTTTATCGGGAGCATTGATCTTGCAACAAAATTTCTCAAATTTTAATATTTTAGGTTCTGGAAGATGGTACATACATAACAACAGAAAATTCAAAGCTTACCTACGGAGTAATGGTTTATGTTAGGACTACGCTTGTAAATGGGTCATTCAAGAGTTTATCTGAAGCCTGCGTAATAGCCATACGTTACAGTGCTGTACGAAGGCAGTCCGAAGCAACTGAAGGGTTTGCAAATATATATTTAATTAAGTGGATGTATAATAAGAGTCCTTGCCATCCTGTACAATATATCATGACTAGCTGAGTTAGACTGCTGTCAAATTAATAATAATAATAATAATAAAAGAAAAAAATCCATCGGCACACGCATTTACACCATATACTATGTCGTTCTCTAGATGCGCCTACGTGACAGGGTCTTTAATGAAGCTAAATTTTATCATGGCAGATTTGATCGAGTGGTTTATATATATTGCAAACATTTAAGTCTTGCATCTTTCCTGATAATATTACTGAAACCGGTAGAAAGCTTTTGAACTTGTATCTTTAGTGATATAAACTCTGGCATTTTTCGGACACTTATATATATATATTGTATAGTAATCACGATTCAGTTCTCCACTGAAAAAAAAATCATTTATTCGCCTAATTGAATGGAGAGAGTCTAAACACTACCATGCCACTTTTGTCTTTTTTTAGCATTTGCAACTTTTTCTTTTTGTTTGTGTGAAAAAGTTCAAGATTAACACTAATCAGTTACACTGGGCTCATATTACATAGTGTCTGCCTCAGTTGCAAATCGATGTGTGTGTCTGTGTGTGCGTGGATCTAGTTAACTTCCCATTTTATTTTTATATTTATATCAACATCTTACCTGGCGTGTATGATGGAAAAGTCTTCATACTTCTTCAGTTTAAGATAGAATAGTTGAAAATGATCAGAATAGACTGAAAACAGCTTCCAAGGGGACATAATTAATTCAATGAGTACAGGATAAAGCATTGTGTTTATTCAAGCGTTTAAAATTTCGTAAAGTTTTCTGTCTTTGTAAATAAAATTGGATGATAAAAAATAAAGTAGTGTAAAGTTAAGTCTGATATTAAAAGTTATTGTTCTAAACATTGAACCCTGGCCCCAAAATGTCTTTTAGGACTTTAAACATACAGATGTATTAGAAACTGAGCAAACCAGTCAAAATCTGCATAGTGTAATTTATTAATGAAACAGACATATTCGTTCTCTAATTTCTCAATGCAGAACTGATTTCAAAGAAGGTAATTGCTCCAAAAACCAAATCCAGTAAATTTTTTTCAAGAAAAGAGTTAATGAGTAGGGATGTGTTTCTGATCAATTTTTACATCTAAAACAGTTTCCATCTTTAAGTTTACATTTTGTCATTTTGTTCATAAAACTAACTTTACTAGACAAAAGAAACCAGGTAAACCGTTATTGGTGAATTTACAAATTTTAGTGAAACAGGATTAAATGATGTTATATTCTGTAAATTAAAGAGCCTTAATAGCAGAAGCTGGATATCTTTCTTTTACTTCTAATATGTGTATTGATTTTACAAGGATTAATACAAGGAATTATCAATTAACTTGAACAAAATACCCTGTTCAAGTTACGATAAGAACAAAATAAGTTGCATGGTTTAGATTGACAAAAAAGCATGATGTTTTGAAAAACGTTTGGGCAAAACATTTCCTGATCAAAATGAAAATTCAACTTGATTTATAAGTAGAAGCTAATATTCTTGTTTTCTTAAACTATGGATTAACACCTTTTCAGCAATATTTCATTTATATCGTGACGACGAATTTTATTGGTACTTGTGGAAGCCACAGTACTCGGAAAGAGCCGTCGAGTTTCGACAAGTAACTGGTAAACACAGGGTACTCGTTGAGTGTACCATCATTTTTTAGATCCCCCAAGTCAGGTGCATATTTACATCCTGGATGTGATATATGTAAGCTATCATAATCTATACAAGAAGGTGTAAGCAACAGCAATTGATCGTACCGCTAAAGAATTTAACTAGACATTTGCAATTAGGTCCATTACTTGAAAAATAATATCAATAAACCCAAAGACAGAAAACTAAAAAGTATTAAAAGAAATCACCATCAACTCACTCCTGATTTTGGAACTACTGTAAATAAAACATGATTTTCTGTTTTCATACACAATTATTTAATTTTAGAGTGTTGGTCACTTGACTAACGAAAACATAATTATTGCAACGTCCATCTGGAAGAAATTGAAACAGATTATATTAATGTAATTAAACTGGATGCGGAAAGAGCACCTAAACCAACTGAAGGAATTTATATTGCAGGGGTATCGAGCCTCAGATTTTGGACTATCAAACTCAGCAGTATAGGCTGTTTCCCTTACTATCGACTGCTTATGCCTTTCATTTTGCTGCACAATATATGATGAATACATACTTGAAAGTAAACAACCAGATTGAAAGTGGAAATCTAGAGGAATTGCCACAGGTATTAAGTAATTTCTGTTTGATATTAAAATTC
>JAOXYI010324308.1:0-10336 GCA_028566495.1 Lithophaga antillarum
TTGTTTGTTTTACATGTATTTAGCGAGGAAAAGTAAGGAATAATACCATTTAATCGATATGTAAAAGCCCTTTGAAACAATCGCGTAAAATTCTCGCCATTCGCCCCGGTATGAATCACACCGGCATGCTCCATTACGGCATATGGTAACGTGTTCTAACCCTTTCGAAGACGGTTAGATTATTCGAACTACTTTAACATATGTTGTAAAATTTTTTGAATTTGTATTGGCGCACTTAGATCTGCATATTTAAAGAATACGACCCTATAAGGGTTATATTTAGTAACGTGATCTAAAGTCTGTTGTGTTTAATTTGACATTAGGGAACGGTCATTATTTATCAGCTGGGGGGGTTGGAGCATTTCACCTAAAAAATCAATCTTCTTCAACAACCCCCCCTATAATCAAGAAAAACAACTAATGACTCCCCACCTAGTACATGGTTTGTTTGCATGACCCCCCCGGTCATACACACAGAAGCACATCAACTCACCATCCCGCTTAAAACAGGCCTGGAAATGATGTTAATCATTCTTTTGGTTGCTTTGCTAGGCAGACTACTTGATAATATACATGTAAATCATTTTCCATTGTTGAAGGCCATATGGTGACCTGTAGAAGTTTTATCATTTGGTGGATGGCTGTATTATTGACAATTTGTACCACATCTCCATTTTGTATGCAGTCCTATATGGGTGACTGTCTTATCAGCAAAAGACCAATATCTATACATATTAAATTAAAGACAAACTATTTGCTTAAATCTTTTATGCATTACCAAATAAAACCAAAAAAAAAACAGAGTTTACTGTATGTACATTGAAATGAAAAGTGAAAATGAAATATTTAATGTACCTACTATACTACTGTAAACTATTAAAATATCCTTGTAACAGTAGTATAAGGAACAAATTCTTTTATAAAAATGAAATTTACAAAACATCAAAAAACTACACAGAAATATACATTTTCCCAAACATTTATAGTAAACGAACAGAAGAATTAACAGAACTCACAGCATGACATAATCTTTTATCAGTCATGTTTGGTTGTTCCAATTATTTATAAATATACATACTTGTGTTATTTATTACATAGTACAAATACAACTAACAAGAAGATATGAATATGCTTAACTGTAAAAAAAAATGGAATATAATCTGAAATGTATGAATTTTGTATTCCATTCAACTCACTTTGAAGGGGGACAAAATTTAATAAAATTCAGCTTGATGATACAGGCACTTAAATATGTATTTTACTTTAAATGAATACTACTATCAGACTATATGGTGCTTGAATATTTTTAAAACATTCCATAAGAACTGGAATTGTGGAATTGTTATGAATTTTCCAATGTCAAAAGAATAGAAAAAATGTCTTCTTCAACTACAACTAAACATATAATACAATGACATTTATACATATCACATGCAGGTATGAAATCAAAACCTCAAATTTGTCAAATTATGTAGTTATTCAGAATCAGAATCTGAAATTGTGTGCTCATTGATATGTTCATTTGCATATTCATCGTCAGATTGGCATATATCATCATCAGATTCCATATCATGGTATTTGTCAAACTCAGTCCAGTATGAAGCTTGTACATTTTCTCTCAACATATCTAGCATGAGGCATTTCGTGTGGTGGTTAAAAACACCATTTTCCAACAAGGCAACTAAGACGGGCATATCAAGAGAACTCAAGGTTTCCAACTTACAAATATCAACATTAAAAAGATCTAAACCTGTCACGTGAAAATTAATGTCTTTTAAAGATTTCATTCTCTTAATTGCATAATTGTTTCTGCAGTACTGTAAAGTTGGACACAGCTTATAGAGGAGCTGATGTCCATTCTCGATTCTTCTCTCTATTTTACGTTTCAGTGCCTTCCGTTTCGAATGGCGTTGCTTTTTGGATACGTGTCCCACTACTGATCGTCCTTGCTTTTTAATCTCAGATCCAAAAATACGAACCGTATCTTCTTTTAATTTTATAGCATGGATTTTAACTTGATTTAACTCTTCCAATTTTTCATTGCATATTGTTATTGTGTTTTGATTGAAGGCATGAGCAACATCATAAAATGTCTTTTTCAAAGAGCGTCCATTGTCCAGAAACAAATCCAGGTCATCAAATTTAGCTTTGTCAATAACTTTTTTGCATTCAGCTATACATTTATCTAATTTTTCCAAATTATAAGCCAATTTAACATCGTCTCCAGGTTGCAAATTTGAACCTTTTAGCAAGTCACCAATTGAACTTGGGTTAGCACCACATATGTACGAATAGCGTTCCTGTACTTCATCAATGTCAGCACAAAGTTTGTATTGTCTACTTCCTTCAGAAGTAAAGTATTTGCGGAAAACTGCAGGATCTGACAAGTGTGTCCATGCTGATTTGTACATTTGAGGTAGCAAATTATTGAAAAACATGCTCCTTTTACCTTTTGGGTGTGGAAACCAGCCTAAATTAGTCTTTTCCCAAGGATTTGTACCCACTAAATTATCATCTGTTTCACTGCTTTGATTAATATTCCTGACTTTGTGTTTTGCCAAAGTCCCTTTTACATGTATTTTTGAGGAGCAATCACAACAGTAATCTGAAATGAAAATGTTATTTTAATTACTTAAAATAAAATGTTTTAAGCTGTACATTTGACATAAATAATGCTGGGAAACTGTTTGACATTTACATGTACACCACATCTTTTATTTTAATATATTGAAATTGTTATAAAAAAAAAACACAAAACACAAACACTCGAAATTTCAAATCAACATTGTCAGAATATTTGGATTAATACTATAATATATGTTTTGATTAAGATGTTATTAAGGCTAAACGATTTAAAATTGTGAAAATAAATATTATTGCATTGTAGGTTAAATGATTATATTTACTTACACAAAGAACAATCATCACATATCAGAGTAGCGTCTGCTTCTGTACAATTGTCACATTTGAAACATCCTTCATTGCCAATTTTCTTGAAAGTGTGATTCCTCAATGAGCCCTGAAAATTATCAATATGCATAATTCTTTTCTACACAAGCACATGTATTATAATGTATGCATTTAAATACGAAAAAACGTGTTCATAAAACAAATAAAGTTAAAAGAAAACACACTTACTTTTGCATGAAATGTAGTGCAACAAATTTCACAATAGAAAAGTTCACAGTCTGAACATCTAAATTCTGAATAACTGTCATTACAGTGGTCACATTTCTTCTCTAAAACATCCATTTCTTACAAATGACTGATAAGAAATGAACATGAAACATTCACTAATCTGCATGTGCTACTAATCATGAAAACAGACTCTAGGTTATTTCTTATCTGTTGTCAGCATGAGGTAATTTGAGATTCTTCTGACATGGTACACATTTACATTATCATTAATTTATTACTGCTCAGCACCATACTAGCTATTAAAGGACGACTATTTAACTTTAGGGGGGGAGGGTTATGTTTTTTTTTCTCAGACAATTTTTTTTTTAGCAAAGCGTGAAAATTTTTTTTTAGTTTTTCGCAGGGATTACTTGCAATTTTTTTCTTATTAAAAAATTAACATTACGCTTTATGAGGGAAAATTGGTTTCAGAATATTTATTTTTGTTGTCTGTTTGGCAGAAATTTTTTTCTCATAAAGTTGGAATATTTTTATAAAAAAAACCATTATCCCCTCCCCCCTCTTTCAGAGTTATTAAAATGGTCATTCCCTTATAGAAGAGATTTTTCAAAAATAATTAAAATATATGATTACCTTTTTATATGCAACTGCTGCAAACAGCCTTTTATAAATAAATCAGACTAACATCCAAAAAAGTGTCTTTCTCTCCAACTTGTGTAACTTCTACCTGTTCTACTTGTACGTGGAACTACTGGCTGTTCATTGTCCTCTTCTGAAGAAGATACATCACCGAAACTCTCAATGTCCGTATCACCGGACGAATCACTTTCAGGACTTCCATCACTGTTCAAGCTACTCTCTTCACTTGATGATGATTCATTTGTAATGTGGTCAGTTCCGCTATGAACGATGGCTCTCAAATTTTTATTTGCTATGAATGATTCAATCAATGCAAGTATGGCCTTTTTCGTTTTTGGAATAGTAGGTGAAAGTTTTTTTTCTTGA
The DNA here is from genome assembly GCA_028566495.1 of Lithophaga antillarum. Lineage (NCBI taxonomy): Eukaryota > Metazoa > Mollusca > Bivalvia > Mytilida > Mytilidae > Lithophaga > Lithophaga antillarum. The sequence goes on from JAOXYI010324308.1 coordinate 4,144, forward strand.
ACATATTTTTCTAGAATGTTTTTAGATATTGTCTTTAATTTTCCATCTGCATATAGTGCATCCCAGTCAAATTCGCCAATTGTTTTGTCGTTGTTTTTATCTCGAAGTTTTTTTGTCTTTTCGGCTCTTTTTTCTCTTTTCATTTGAATATAATCAAGATGATTAAGTTCTTCCTCTACTAGTGTCTGATTTTCACATGCATATGTTATGCAAAATTCAGCAACCTTTTCTTTGTCTTGATTTGAAATTTGTCCGGTTTTGTGTTGTTGTCTTAGTTGTGCCCGAGGCTGAAAATCATCAGGCAGTCTTGGGGATCCGTCATTGTTGTTTGTTGGAGTATCTTCAATCGATAAATATTGATAGTTTGGTCCAGGGTAAGGTCTAGGAATTCTGCTCATTTCTCTTGATCTCCATCCTCTTGTACAAAAGTTACAGAGAGTTTCATTATTTTTGCCTTCTGCACAAGAATTCCGTTTAAATTCGATATATAACTCTCCTTCTTCAAAATGATTGTCATAAAATTTTTGAAGCTTAGTATAATAATGATAGCCTGGGAGATATTTTCGTTTAGTTTCAGAAGCATCAAGAAAGTCTTTTAGGTACTTAGCATCAGTATAAAATAATTCTGAGCTTTGTTCTGACACAAGCCCTTCCATGAAGTCTCCTCTTGGGCCAGGAGAACCATCTACTCTATTCGCAAGATCTTTACAAGTTTCAAAAACATTATGTATTGTAATTTCCTCTTCTAGTTTTTCAATTTCATCAATTGTCATTTGACTTGTGTCAACTTCATCCATATTTTTGTGTTTCCACTTTATGCTCCCACCATCTACAATCGCCCGACCAACAGCTGCTTGAGTTCTCTCAACTTCGTTTTGACAGTCTCCTGAGGCACGATGAATTCGTGCATATATGTCAAGATTATCAAGTCTTACTTTCTCCACAGCTCTCATTCTAACATCACGATTAGATTTTCCAACCCCAGGACCAGCATCAGATAATTCAAGCACTATTGGTTTTGTGGCTGGTAATTTCAAACTGTCAAGAAATTCAACAACTAAGCCACACTTTTCAACCAGAAGTTTGTAAAGTTGTAAAAGATTTGATCCTGGTATCTTATTATTAAGTCTAGTTATGACGTTCTCAAATTCATTTTTTAAATTGTTTATTTTTTGTTGAAGCTGGTGCAGTTTATCTGCCTCATGTGTTGAAATGCTCAAAGTACTAGTGTCCATGTCTTTCCTAGTCTTGTGTAAACAGTGTATTACACTTAATATTCTGTTCTTTTCATAATTTCTGAATTCACATTCATTTTTATCTGAAACGTTCTTTAAATCTTTCTCTTCAGTCTGATCTAAAAAGTGTCTTAGTTTAGTGGAAACTCTGCAACAGATCATCCTGAATTCTGACGAGAATTGAGAGGATTTTACCTCGTACAGGTCTGGTTTTTCAACCCTTAGCCGTCTATCTTCAGATGCCCAAACTGAGCCAGTACTGCCGACATAAAACTTAGGTCTCATTACACATATAGACTGATCTTTTGTCATAATAACAGAAACATCACTGTCAACATCTGTTACAGCTTTTTCCATGAATCTGTGACTTCCTGGTGTAATGTTTAATTTTGCATTTGCAAAATCATACTTTGGCAGCCGTTTCATGGTATTTGGGTCAGTTGATAAGAATACTCTAAATTTGTCCAGACCATCTGACGCCTCAGGTTTGATGTAGGCTTTGTCATCAATACTGTGGATAAGAACATTGTCAGGATTTTCTCGACATAAATGAAGAACTGCTCTTTTAATGTGAGCTCTCTGGTGTTTGGTGTGAATTTTATTATTTTCTTCAGATTTTGTAGGTTTTTTACAACAAAATAGGCCACGACCTTTGTGACGCTTTGCCTGAATGTGACGAATGTTTGATGGACGAGCTCTGTTGTAAGCTGTTGTATCAGATTTGATAGGTGTCTTACCTTGTTGAATTCTTCTATAATTTATTATTCTCTTAAAGTCTCTCTTCCTTACAGTTTTATTAAGATAGAGAACAGCATCATGACGCCGTCCATGAGCGGTAGCCTTTTCTTCTATGCAATTTAACAAGAAATCTTCATCCTCAGCATTAATTTTCTCTGGTGCACCCGCTCCAAGTTTACGTCTTTTCACTCGGTTTTCATTAAGCAACGCACATGCAGTTCTCTTTACAGCCTGATTGTACCTATAAAAAAAGTAATGAAATGTTTTTTTTTAAATATTAATATGAAAAGATAGAGCTCTTTGGAAAAAAATTTGGAAATTATCTATTTTTATTATCACTTTATATATATATGTGCTACCCGCAAAACCATAAAAACAGAATCAAAACATGGATTTGAGTTTGAAAAAATATAAACTTAAATATTCAAAATCAATTATTGTAAAGAAATACAAATATAAATAAAATAATAGTAATAAAGAACAACAGAGAAATAAATGTACATCCTCAAAACGCTCAATAAAACAAGATAGAAATGGAAATTCAACCTTCCATAATCATATACCAAGTGAATTTTCCATCAAGCACACAGAGACACGGACACGACAGTAAAGTGCATACTTTAAATAAGTTATTACAGAAAACATACACAAGTATTTTATTGTGGAAAATTTCACTAGTTAACTCCCCTTATTATATTAAGCATGTGTGAGGACTGATGGTAGACAAGAAAAAAGATTTTCAGAAATTCACCCCTCTCTTTTTTTATATCTAGCAGACATTTTCTTAAAATTTTCATTTTTATATAAATATTTGAGATTTAAATAAAATTTTAAAGTCTGAAAAACATACAGGACACGTGGCAAGAAAATATTAATAAGCATGTAAGACCAACTATATATTAATTTAGACAGGAAGTGGCTATAGAACATACCTCTGTCTGTATTTTGGCTGGTCACTTTGGAGTATCTCCTGCTTATCAATAATTCTTTTGTTAATTTCTGAAATTTCTTCCTCAATATCGTGAACTCTTTCTAATGGATATCCATCTCTGTTTCTGTTCATCTGCAGACTCTCTCTTTTCTTTTCTAGAGAATTTATTTCACCAGTTAACCTTAAGTTGACTATATCAGCAGCTGCTGTCTCTGCATTTTTACATTCTTTTGCTGTTTCAAGAACTTTATCAAGTTGTTTATGTGCTAAGGTAGGGTTTAAGCCGCATTCATAGAGCTTATCATTGTTATATACTGAACTAAGTATAGCTGCTATGCAAGCTTTGTCAAATTCTGTGCTCATGGATGATATAATTGATTTGATATTTTCACTCGGAATGTCAAATATATGCCTTTCAGAAAGGAAAATTTTGAAATCATTAAGCAGCATCTGTAATACTATTTCAGTTGGTACAGCTGAACTTCGGAGACACAAATATTTTCTGGAATTTACTGGATGTGTGAAATAGCACACTGGTATTCCAAAATCTTGTCCCAAAATTGTATCCCTGAAAAGACTTTTGTCGGGTTGATGTTCAAAGAAGGAAGAGTATATCTCAAATGCTTCATCAAATAAAACATATCCATTGGTTTCTAAATGGTCTAAAACTGAAGTTAGTCCAAGAATGCTACGAAACTTGAATTTTGATTTAGTTGAAATCAACAACCCTTGGAATCTCTGTCTAGTGTCTTCTATTACTAAGCTATCACATCTATGTAATGAAACTTTAATTTCAACATTTCCATCAAAATCCTGCAGTTTACGTTGCTCAGATCTTTTTTCATTGAAAGTTTGTTTGAAATCTAACGACTGTAAATCTTGACATTTTTGTGAATCCATTTTGATATAAATAAAGTACTTTTCTGAAGTTTTACATGATCTCCTGCAGCAAAAATCAATAACACAAACATGTACTATAACATACAGATGGTTAATGACCTTGCTGTTTAAATGTTTACACTGTGTAATTTTATGAGATTATGATAAGATGGTTTACAGTGACTAACTGTTGGTGTCCTGTAGAGATACAGAACATCAAGGAAATCTATTATATTAAGATTAATTATCTCTGTACAGTGTCAATACTCAGTTACATACTTTAATACACCAATATCTAAATACTAGTCAAAATTATAAGAGGTCTTCAGGTGACCCCCCCTTTCATTTTACTTTCTGACAGACAACCCCCCCAGTATTTCATGAAGTTAATCCATGACCCCCCCTATATTGCTCCAACCCCCCCAGCTGATAAATAATGACCGTTCCCTAAAAACGGAACTTTTATGATAGGAATCGTAGATGTCCAGTCTGCATTTGATGTTGTACAACATAATATCATGTTAGACAAATTGCTAGATATATAGATTCATCCAGATTTATGGTTGCTCATTAAAGATATATATAAGGATCTGACCACCAAAGTAAAATGGCTTAGTAACAGCTTCCCTATACTTCAAGGGGTCAGACAGGGTGGCATTTTATCAACTCATCTTCATAAAATATTTGTGCAGGATCTTCTATTGGAACCAGAAAACAACTCTTTACGATTTCACCTGGGCGATATCTTTGCGGGTACACGTACTTGTGCTGACGACAAAGCATTTAATGAATCTGACAGAAACAGATTACAAGTCATGCTCAATGTTATATCAAGATCTTCAAATCAACATCACTACAAAATTCATCCAACAAAAACAAAAATAGTAGAATGCTCATCATCAACGGTAAACTACAAATGGAAGTTAAATGACATAGAAATAGAAACAGCAGAAGAGGCAGTACATCTAGGTCTCAGCCGTAGCTGTAAAAACGAAAGTGATAGAAATGTGGAGGATAAAATTAAACTTGCTCGAAGGACACAATATGCGTTAATGGGATCTGGTCTTCATGGAACAAACGGTCTGGATGCTAATACATCCTATACAATCTACAAAACATACATAATACCCAGACTTTTATATAGCTTGGAAGTCCTACCATTAACTAACAAAAATAGTGAACAATTGGAATGCTTTCATAGGAAAAATCTTCGTCATATACAATCGCTACCAAAAAGAACCTCAAATGCAGCAGTATATCTTCTTATCGGATCCCTACCTATAGAGGCAGATTTGAACAAGAGACAGCTGTCTATGCTATATTCATTGTTAAACCCTTAAAAACTCCAAAATTCAAGAATTATAAATAGGCAAATTGCAGTTAACTTTGGAAACAAGAAGAGCTTTTTCTACAATATTAGAAATATTTTGGATAGGTATCAACTTCCACCAAAACACGACTTAAAAGAATCAGTTCCGTCTAAATTACAATGGAAGTCAACTGTTAATAAATTCATTAATACATTTTGAGAATATCAGTTGAAACGGGAAGTAGAGGCTAAGTCATCTTTAAAATTTACGGAAAAAAGAGTCAAGACGGGACAAAGTCATCCAGTATGGAATGTGAAATCAAGGAAAAGACCCGATGTCAGAAAGGCCATAGTTAAAGTCAGAATAATTAAAGGGACATTTATATTACAGTCTGATAAACACAACTTTAGCCACTATAACATATCATTCATTTGTCCAGTTTATAAGCTTGAAGAGGAGGATATTATTCATTTTCTTACAACTTTCCCAGGATTTGCACAAGCCCGAAAAAAAAATTTGAATCTGAAAGAGGCCGTCATTAATTTAACCACACATGGAACTTGGCAAAAAAACATTCCATAACAAAGTAGCTATAAACAAAACTAATAATCGACTGTAGAAATTATAAGTAATTATTTCAGCAAGAAGAGTCAGTGGTTACGGTGGAGCATTTGTCAAAGGAACTGTGTTATAGACTACATGTTAGAAGACATCAATTGTTGGAGGAGCATAGTTGACAGCCAGCAACATGAACAAGTCAAATATTATTACATGTATTAATATTTTACCTTTAAGCATCTCAGAACTAATTTTATTATATGCGCAAACGAACATTTATATGTATTTATAGACACGCAAGTGTAAATAGTTTTAAAGGATTCACAGTTCATAATTTTACTCAGATCAATTTCTTGGTGGTCCTCCCAAAGGACATAGTCCATGGGCCACCGTAGACCCCCCTCCCCCCTCTAGGGATTTTATGCCACCATTATTTCCGAAAAGTACATCATATAAGAAGAAAAGTTTCACTTGTTTGCCAAAAATAAAGTGTAGCGTAAAAAAGTTATAGCCAATTCAATATGGCAACCACCATGAATTTC
>JAOXYI010324419.1:0-10336 GCA_028566495.1 Lithophaga antillarum
ACCGTTAATAAAAATATAAAATTTGACAAAAAATTCGATGAAAAAATTCTAAAAAATCCTGTAAAAAGCCAATTGTGACGAAACTTCAGTTAAATGATACATTTATGATCCCCGTAAAGAATTGTGGTTGATGACCCCAACCAACATCACACATGGCTGCCACTGTTACTAAAAATAGAAACTTTGACAATAAATTCAATAAAAAAATTCTGAAAAATCCTGTAAAGTGCCAATTGCTACGAAACTTAGGGTAAATGATACATTTATGATCCCCTTTAAGAATTATGGTTGATGACACTAGCCGCCATCAAACATGGCCACCATTGTTACTAAAAGTAGAAAATTTGACAAAAAAATTCAATAAAAAAATTTTGAAAAATGCTGTAAAGGACCAATTGCTACCAGATTTTGAGTATATGATACATTTATGATCCCTTTAAAAATTATGGTTGATGACACCAACTGCCATCAAACATGGCTGCCACCATTACTAAAAATAGAAAATTTGACAATAAATTCAATAAAAAAATTTGGAAAATCCTATAAAGGGCCAATTGGTAGGAAACTTTGGGTAAATGATACATTTATGATCCCCTTTAAGAAGTATGGTTGATGACCCCAACCGCCAACAAACATGACTGCCACCATTACTTAAAATAGAAAATTTGAAATATTTTTCTAGAATCATTGTGTCAAATCAAATACTGACCTGAAGCCACTGAAAACCAGGTGATCGATACAGGCTCACTCATGTGAGCCTCTAGTTTTCATGAGTGGTTTATTTCGGTGATTATCAAATTTGAATATTTTGCTTTGGTATAATTTTCGTCCATATTGCAAAAACAACTGTATTTTCTATATTATCATGATTATTATAAGTTATTAATAATTTTCAGGCATTTCTTGAAAAATGCATAATAGCAACCATAATCCTCCCAATGAAAATTTTTACATTAACAGTAAATGTACCAACCACAACTGAGGCTATATGGATATTACAAAACAAATCAAACCTTGTTACCTAAATCTAATCTAAATTTGTTTATTTGGTACAACTCCATGTGAATTATGAATTTCATGGAAGAAATAATACCTCAAATGATATTTAACCTTAATTCAAAGTAAAAGTTGATATCTTTGAACTACTGCACTACAAGGTTCATCAGTAACCTTCAGTAACCTGAAATCCCATAGCAAAGTTGATGGTTCATTTATATTTTAATTTAATTTTCAGTGCTTAATATGAATTAGTAGTAAATTTCCAGTTTTGATCAGTTAATTTGATACAGTTTGAAGATGGAATTTCTGATGAAGAAGTTAGGATTTGACGAAAACATTTGGTGCAAAACTACACAGCCTTTTGATTTCAGTTCTTCATTTTACAGCTACTTTAAGGATGATGGGAGGGTGTTGTGGGTTGGAAGGCACTTTTTCCATATCAACCGATCCTACATTGAATTCCTGAATATTGAGAAAATATTGGCAGACATCTGCAGCCCATGCAAAGTGCTTTGTAAACCATCAATATGGGATAGCCTTTAGACAGTTTTCTGCACAGACTAATTTTCATTAAGCCCTTGCAGTATAATGTGTATAGGGATATAGTTGTATACTTATCCGTACAGTTCAGTCCTGCATTTATCTCATATTTTCGAAAGATAATTGGGTGCAAAGGAATTGCATTATTGAGTCCTATTAATAATGGTGAACTGCTTTACAGGATGAAATGGTTGTTAAAAAAGAAAAGGAAATACAGAAAACTTAAACATAAACAGGTTGTACAGCAGCAGAGAGAACATAATGTTACCAGTGTCAGCCCAGTCATTATAATGATATTGATGTATTGCATCCTGACTTCAGTTCTGAAGACAAAGGTTTATCACCGGTAAGTCATTTCAACAGGATCACTATTAGCACAGAAAGGCAATTTCGTCATTTGGTATTCATTGGAAGCCTCATTTAATGAGTTCATTGGGCACATTTAGTTAAATTACTTGCAATTGCAGTTGTATGAAAAGAACCATATCTGTACATTGTTACAGCAGAAGAAATATTAGAAATATGATATGTGGAAATATGTGTTGATTGTGTTCTTTAGTGAATTATTTAACAGTTGAAGGTTGTTTTTGAAATCATAAGCTGTTTCAGCATAGAAATATATGATGACAGCAATTATTTGTAAACTACAGAACAAAATACATACACATGTATTCTTATTTTATTTTCTGACATAGAACTCAGTGGTTAAAAAGGATGTAAGTCATTCTCTCTATCACTCAGTCTTATTCACAATTTTAAACAAGACTGGTAACATTCAGTAAATGATGGGCCTCAGTGGCTCTGCTTTTAACCAGATTCAAGAAATTTTAATAGTAGAAAATAGGGACTTAGTAGCTATTTGCTTCTATTGAAATTAAAAAAATTAAGTAGAAATGGTAGACCTCAGTGCTGTATGGTCTAAGTGATCAGTAAAGTATACTGTTAAGTTGTGAATTTGGACCTGTTGTTGGGAGAATGCACAGTCAAAGGTGTACTAGATTTCAACCTTGTGTAATATAGTTATTCCATTATTTGCAGAGGATTCTATGGTGACACTCCAGCATCTGCCACTAAATAAAAGCTGCCACGATATAGTTTAAAAATTGCTGAAATTGGCATTAATTACCATTCAAACAAAGAAGTAGACAAGGTTGTCAGAGTGTAGTATTTTGATTAAATACACTATCTTTTTCATGTAACATTATAGTGGATTACTAGTCAGTCTTAAACAAAGGCTACTTCTTGGTTACAGTAATATGTGGAAATAAAACAAAATGATAATTAAATTGATAACAGTTTGTCGGTTATCAGCAGATCACAGAATAAACTTTGCATAAGTTTAAGTTTTATAATCAGTAATATGAATAAATTAGAAAATGAAACTAATGCAAACTTGGAGTTGGAATAGTTTGTATCATAATCCATATACATAGTTATAAAGTTGTATAAAACCCAATAATTTTGGTTGAATGTTTCTATAACAAGAACGAAATTGATGATATTTAAACACAAAAAGGGGAGATAATTGAGAATGAATTTTCTTTTATTTTCCAGGGTATGCCACCTTCTGACCATGGGGAGGAAAATGATCTGGATGGTATGTTTCCCTTCAGAAGGAAAAAAAATTGTAATTGTCATGCTGTAAGTTGAAAGAAATGTCTGTAATCAGTGTATGATAGGTCAAGTGCAGTAAATTGAGTGTGAACTGGTGACTTCAGAATAGGGGTCTTGCTGGCTGAGTGGTCTCTGTATAGTAAGCCAATTTGCCTGTACAGATCACTAGCCTCTATAAGTTTATATACTATAGGTTTGACTCAGCTTTGGCAAAACTGGTTATTATGAAATGATAAAAATTTCAGTTGAAGAATTTGATATGAACAGTTGAAAAATGATACTTCTGAAAAGCTGGCCCTATAAAGGGTGTCGTATAAAGCAAAACTTTTACATCTAGTAGCAGTATAAGTTACAAAACAAATCCATGGAATTTTACTTACTTATGATATCATTTATATGGCAGCATTAGTATTTGAGATTTTTGTACCACTTAATTTAAAAATGTTGTGTTTTCACATATACTTCACACATATATGGCAAATAATGTATGTAGGATATACACAATATTAATGTACATGCAATTTTCAGAGAATATAAAGTTTTTTGCATTCACCACAAATAGTCATAAATGCTTGTTAAACCTCACATTATACTGTTTCTAAAGCTCATACAAAATAAATTTTATACTATAAGTGTATGTATACTGTCTATATAATAATGAAAGGACATGGCAGGATAAGGGCAGTTTTTGGCCCCCTATTTTTACAATTAAAAAAATCTTCACATATGTAGCAAATTATTTTACTGTTTTAATCAGAAGGCTCCAAAGGTTACGTCAGTAAAATTATTCAATCATACTCCGTTTATTTCTGAAGATCTGGGCCATTAAAAACGATGAAAATCATGAAAATGAGCAATGGGTGCAAAATTCCATCAAAGTTTCTGTGATGAGCATGTTTGTAAACCAAAGAAAAAAAAATTGGTAATTGACAAAAATAACCTTATTTATTTATATAGTCTTTCATTTTCCTGGTCTATATATGCGCTTTTCTTTCTTTTTAAAAAAATACATGTAGTCTTTGAAAAGACATATCTAAAGACATTAATTCTGGTTCGATATCTGGCATGGACAGGATCTCCAGATGAAAACGTACATACAAAGAGATATCGTTAAAATATAATGTTAAGCATAAAACGGGGGGGATCCGCATCATTTTAATAGATCTACTAATTGATTTTATTGCAGTGTAAAATATTTTACAAAAATAATATCAAACAAAAACATTAACTGGCCTAATGAATCTCGCGCAACAAAAAGCTGGTATTTATGTGTCATCACAAATTAATAGTATGCATATCTGAAGAAGAATTGCAGCTCTAGTTTGGTATGTTATCAGACGACTTTATTTCATTGACACCGTATGTAAACTATTGTTTCCCCGGCTTTGATCCGTTAGAACTGCACTAACAGAATTAACTGCCGGTAAGCCATGAACCAGGGGAGTCATAGGGGTAGGAGATGGAAACAACAAAATAGGCTGTTAGAAAATGCAAAGGCAAGGAGAACGACATACAACATGATTGGAGCTGGGATTCATGGTATAAATGGCCTAAATCAATCTGCCTGTTTTTCATACATATGCCTTACCAATACTTCTTTACGGCCTGGATGTACTTCTATACCTACTAGTACAGAGCTAGTCCATCTAGAAACTTACTACAAGAAAACTATAAAACAGATCCTAGCAATTCCAGTGAATACAGCAGATCCTGGAATATATATCTGGTACTACACCGGTGGAAAGAAAAATACATGTATTAACATAGGGATGTTTGGCAGTACATGTAGAAACTTTGAGAGTATTGAAAAAAATTGGCAAAAGGCAAGTAGTTATGAAAGCCGTTTCAAATAACGGCTGGTTTTCTAAAATAAGGAGCTTAATGGCCATTTATAATCTGGGGTCAGTTCAGGATTTATTAGAAAACCCACTAGAGAAAACTTGGAAAAACCGGGTGAATAAGGCAGTCCAAGACTACTGGACCTGTCATATACAAAACATGGTGAAATATTTTTTAACGTCGAAGTGGCTTAATTATCTATCCTGCAAGTGTGGGTGACTACATCCCATGCTGTCAAGTATCACCACCTTGGCGAAAGATATATCTAGAGTTCCAGTCAAATTAAAACTACTAATCAGAATTTGTTATTAATGGGTAACGAGGCTGCGTTTAATCAAAACGAGTTGACCCTCGTCTACTATGTATGCATGATGATGAAACTACTGAACATTTTCTTCTAGAATACTCAGCATTGACGCACATTCTGTACCCATATATTAATCATTTACTAACAAGGCTACAGGCTAAAATCTAATAGAATCCCGAAAGTATGTTAAAACACTATGTTCTTAGGACTAGGTATTGTTAATATGAAATATAATAAAAAAAAAAGATAATATTTTGAATTCTACCATCAGATAAAAATATTGATTTATACATTGTACTTCCAGTTTTACGGCTTTTGAGGAATAAAATGTTAGCAAAAATACCAAAAGGTATGTCAAAACACTTCGTTGCTAAGGGGAAATCTGTTGCTAGGTATTTTCCATGTGTAAATATTTTAAATAATAAAAATATTTTGAATCCTGGAATCAAAGGAGAATAATTTTTAATCAAGTTACTTGATTCATACTTCAAGTCTGATAGTTGTTAGTTAATGAAATCTCCAAAAATATCAAAATATGTGATAAAATATTCCGTTGCTAAGGGGATAATTATTGCACATGTCTAAATATTTTTAAGAATGTTCACCTTTTGTTTTTAAATAACTATTAATGTATAAAATAACCTTAAAGTCAGACTAAAGTGTTGTTAACCTTAAAAATATTGAAAATACTCCTTTGTTGCTAAGGAATCCGTCTGTTGCTATGGGAAAACCTGGAATATAAAATCATACATTGTAAAGTAAATAAATGGTTCATTTGTTTTCCCAGATGGACATTAGTACACACATGTACAGGCAGTATATGGACATTAAAGACTATTATGTTAACTAAATACGTAATTTCAATAGATTTTTAGTTTGCATTGCTAGGCAACTATATCATAGAGTTAGCAAGGTAAAATGTTATTTTTCTTCAATGTTGAGATGTCCACTATCACTGATATAAATATAAATAACTTCGAAGAGGGGGCCGAAAACCCCCCTTATCCTACCTTGTCTTTTAGACTTCCTGAACTTAAATCTTGAGATTTTTTCAGACATTTGTTTGATTAACATATATACAGTTAATCATGTCGTGATTTAGAGAAAATAAAATTTTACTAAAGTAGGAACAACAAAATTTGCCACAAGAAAATCAGAAATATCTTCTTACTTGCACCAAGTAATATCGATTGTTATATATTGTTGAAAATCTAACTTTTTGCCTATTCACAATTTCAAGTTCAAATATATATTTCAGCCTATTTTAAACCATCTTGGAAATGGGCCATGGTTCAGTGAAGAAGATAGTGGAATAAGAGATAAATAATACAGATATAATCTAACCCTCTCGATGTATAGGGCTTGCACGGAGACAGTTAGGTCGGGATGGGAAGTAAGTGTGATAAGAAAACTTCAGGACTTTCATTAGGAGTCAGTACCAGATACTTTTACCTGTCCAAACTAAATTACCGCCTGAGACTGTAAAATCCAACATAGGATGTTCATAGAATTATGCTAAAAGTACCCCCTATAAATTGGTTTGTACCTGCTAACCAAAATCCTAGTGAAACCGCTGAAACTTGAGGAAATTTGACAGACTACTCATCTTTATGGTTGCATGGCTTTCAGAGAAATTATTGTTTGGTGAGTGTGGGCAGAAGGCATTTTCGTAATGATGGGATGTGGGGTTATTTGAGAAATTCTGAAAAGTACATTGAATAAATTTTTGTTCATGGTGAGTTGTCGGAAGTTGTCCCAATTCCGTAACAATAATTTGTTGACTAGCGCTTAAAAGAAAATATTAATCATCTGAAAACATGAAAGTGATCTACCTTATCCAGGTGGGCCTCGGTGGCAGAGTGGTCTTAGGAGTTAGTCTTATCTACTGTTGATCACCATTTGTGAGTTTGAGCCTTGCTCAGGGCAAGTTGTGCCCGATTCCAATCTTAATTTACAAGGATTGCCATTTTTCCTGCAGAAGGTCGGTGTTTTTCACCAGGTACTCTGGCTTCCTTTCCTAATAAACAGTGATGGGGTAATTGAAAAAAGTAATTCTAATTGGATGTAATTAATTATAATTTCTCATGTAATTGACTGTAATGTGTAATTGAGCCTGTTTTCAATTACATGTAATTTAATTAATTACACTGAAAAAAGTGTGTAATGCCAATTGCTTTTCAATTACATTTCAATTACTCTCATAAAATATTATATGTAGATTTGATTGATTTCTGTTGAGATTTATTTCAAATACAAAGAAATACAAGTTAAAGACATAAAATCTCAGATTTTTGTTATCTGTAATTTTGTGTTTTAAGTAAAAACTCAATACTAAACAAGCTTTTCAGCAATGTATAATTTATGATGATGTACTTTAGGCCCATTAAACTCGTTAATAGAGCTCCTTTTTCTGATTCGGCCGCTCTGCTATTATGGCTTCTTTAATCCTTTCACGTATTGTATGGGGTTTTCACCGTGTAAAAGAAACAATAGTGTTTTTTGCATGAAAGCTGGAAAACTAGATTTCATATACTGTCAGAACTATAGTTTAAATATAATATGTATTTGTTCTCTACACATTAATTTTATAAGTCTTGTTGCTTACTGTTTTTATGACTATTGTAATTGCTGTAACTATTTAATATGCTGGTGCAATAAAGTTATCTTTCTTTCTTTAAAACAATCTATACAATCAATGATCAGATCATGAATAATATTCATTAATGCTTGTTTTTGTATTAAAGTCCTGTGAACATTAATTAAACACTGTCAGTTTTCCCCCAGGCATTCATAATTAGGTGCTGTGAATTGTCCATGATTGCTTTTCACTTAGTACCACAAGTTGAATTTAGAAATTATTGCACATACATGCATAGATTGTATTGGTGGATGAATACATTGCTGAATCTTGTACTCAGATGGCAGAAAAGGCAAAAAAATACTAGTACAAGGTTCCTGCATTTAGGAAAATTAGCCTGTCAATTTTTGGCCATTCCATCCACCTCAACCCCAGTTGAGAGGATATTTATGGTGTCGCAGGAAAAACTTTCAGACCTGATCGATGTAGGCTAAGTGATCAGACTTTTGAGCTACTGATGATGATAAAGTGTAACACCAAAAAAGTGTTATAAAATTAAAACTTCAGAGGATAATGATTACACAGGTATACACGTACATTGTAACATGTATAAAATTGATACAGTTATTTAATAAAGTTATGAAAATGTAATTTGCAATTTAATTAATTACTTTTGCAAAGTAATTGGAATTTAATTAATTACTTTGCAAAAAATGGCCTAATTGTAATTTAATTGAAAGTATTTGGAATGTAATTGTAATTTAATTAATTAAATTTCAAAGTAATTGACCCCATCACTGCCAATAAAAACTGGACGCCATGATGTAGCTGAAAAAGTGGCGTAAAAATACCATTCAATCAATCCTGATCCAGGTTCTAATTAATTTACAAATCTTTCAGTTCAGTTGTGAGTTTATGAGATTTAAGGAGGGTTTTTAGTCCATTTGTGCATTTTAATATGAAAAAGAATATATCAGTGTTGAAGACAGCTTGCACGTCACCCATTTCTGTAAAACTGTTTAATGAAGTACCTCATTAGAGACAGAATGCATACTTCAAACTGCTTAAAACAGTAATTGCATCAATGATGATTTTATTTTCATAATTTTTGCATCTTTAGGGGAAGCAATATATTTTAACCAACAATTTATGCAAAATATTACTTACTAGCCTGAAATTTATTCTTACCAGAAAGATTGACTGTGTAGGCTTTTATACTGAAAACAGATAACAGGAAGGGTACATTACAGCAAATTGTACCACTCCTGTTAAAACAAAGGAAAGGACAAAACAGTAAACAACAGAAACACAAGATATCCTGATTTGGCACAGACACTAAATATCTCTTGACTTAAAAAAATGGGGAATGTATTCGTCACACGTTCATAGTCATTCAGAGGAATATAACTCTGCAACAAATTAGAGAACTAATTATACCCCCTGTGAACGATGTTCATGTGGGTATATAGGAATCACTCTGTCTGTCCGTCTGTCTGTCTGTCTGTGGAAATTGTGTCTGGCTCAGAAACTTTTGAATGCCTTGAAGGATATTAATGATACTTGTTATTGTAGTTGCCCACCACCAGAGGGTGTGTCTCAAAGAATGCTTGGATGTCCTGCAAGGTCAAGGTCACAAACACCCAGCAAGGGATATTAGTCCTGCCTTGCGGACAGCTCTAGTTTCTATTTTTGTGGGCAAGTGACATTCGGCGGCCATGAGTCCCACACAAGAAATAGGGTTTTGCTGCTTCTTTTTATATGGCCGCAAAAAATTTTGTTATGGTATGGGTCTGTTGTCATTGTCAGTGGCAGCGGCATCTCTAGATAGTTGGTTTCCATGTTTTGTTAATGAAGAACGATTCTTTGAATATTTTAACACAATTTTCCTAGACAAAAAATTCAGTTATCGGAGTTCTGGACCTTACCGTTTGATGAAAAGAGGCAAAAAAGGGTTTTGTTTTTTGTATATGGATATTTTTATATTTTGATGCAGTTGTTAATTTGATTCCTTGTGGCAAGACCTTTTAGTGCTATGTCTATAGATTTTTACATTAATTGTACCATTTTTGAGATATAAGGGGTCAAAGGGGCCAAATTGCAATTTTCGCGAAAGATAGGAATTTCACATTTTTTTGACTGTTTTTGATGCACTTGTTTCTTGACCATCATGTTGCAATACAGGTTAAGAATGGTAGGTGGGGTCTGTTTTTGAAAAAAGGGGTCTGTGGCCTAATCATGCTTCGTGGACAGAGCTCTTCATTCTTAGCAGTTATTGCCCTTTGTTAAAAAATTAGGGGTAGGCAATTTAAAAAAAAAATATTGCTCAGTAAGTATAAGCAGCTGAAGTTTGAAATGTGGTATATATGTGGTATAACTCCCTCTGGCAAAGTTGACCTTAGACGGTTTTGGCTGTTCTGTTTAGGTCCTTTTTGGTTTTAATGCTCTCAAACGTTTTATAT
>JAOXYI010324530.1:0-10335 GCA_028566495.1 Lithophaga antillarum
GTTCGTTTCTGTAATAGCTCAATTCTAGGTTTCCTCTCGTTGTCAAGGAAAACAATTTCTGTTTGGTCAATGTGTTCGCTTCAATGCATAAAGTTATCGTTTGTTGTCATATTGCTGCTGCTCGGGGTATAATACGAATATAATGCCTACCCATGTTAAAATTCCAACAGTTCTATGTTTATCATGAATTATTGCTGAATTTTATTTCATTTATTTCTTTATTTATTTATTTGTTTTATTTACTTATTTCCGAAAATTAGTTATGATTTCCTCAGATAAAGGCAGTTTCCAACATGTACAAAATATATATTATGAAATATACATTGAATTTTACATCAAATCTGAGTGCAGTGAGAAAGCTTACTCATGACATCAAAATCTCTAGGTAAAATTTACGTATCGCACTCCAGTCAAATACTTTTACCGAACAATTTTTACAAATCACTTCATTTTCATCTTAAAAGTGGAGAATTACGTTGATAAGCTGTGTATTATTTTTTGGAATTAAAATGTTCAAGGACTCGCACATGTATTCATGTTAATTTATTTTTTACTTCGCGATAAATGACAACTGATATCAAGGAAAATAATATCTATCTATCATTTAATGAGGTATATAACCAGTCCAGTAGCCAGTACGTCTGTGTTGACATGAAATTTCTTGAATCTTCCAGTTAGTCATAAAAATGGTAAATTATATTAAAACTAAGTTTAATCTTCCTTGTCACCAAATCAATTTTAGTGGGCTGCCCATGTCTTGGTGTGTGAAAAATTAGTTACGGAAGACTTAGGTGGTTTCAATGAAACCAGTCAAACCAACAGCTAAATATTGGTGAAAGATGTATTAAAACCCAAACAAGAAATATTTACTAATTGTTTTACTAATCATTTTACGTATATAATTGTATTTTAAATATCGCAGTATCTTTTGCAATAGTTGTTTTAATATTTTCTGTTTGGTTTGCCACAAAAATTAAAGGGAAACGGCATGTGCTTAAATATGGAAGGTGATTTCCTGGAAAAGGCATCAGAAAAGACACAAACCGTTTTCTGGTGCCGTTTAATTTTTTACGTTGTAGTACACCGACATTTTCTTCATCAGTTACTCATACGACCTTTCATATTTACATGATCAATTATTTAGGTTTTTCTCTTTTTTCAAACATCATAGCCATTTTCACTAAAAAAAACATTGGTATAAATTGATCCACACACGGCTTCTACACAATGAACCAGTTAAGATGAAGTACATCTCTCAGTCGACAACGTCATCCCTAGAGCAAACTGTGTTATTTTACAAGTGTTAATTCACATTAGCTCGTTAATTATTGAAAGCTTAGTAAGGATAGTGCCAATGTATGTCAGAACGACAAATTATTGATTTCTTCTTTAGTTCCAAGTGATTTTATTGTTAAACCATAACAAAAGTGATGAATTACAGCATTTCATATTTTTTCCTCACAGCGTAAACTGACTGTGAATGGAATAATGCGTAAATGTCATCATTCGGAACATATTTTATCTCTGAAACATTTAACAATTAACAAGACTGAACTGTTTACTTTATTACATTGATTGTTCAGCTGACCTTTAACTGTTTACACTCGTACGATGATTTTTTCAGTTGTCCTTTATTTTTCTGTCTTAACCTTACTTCTGCACTGAAATTCTTATGACTTAATATACTTCACCTTATCTTGCGTGGGCCTGTTGATATATTTTACGAGCTATACTTCCAAAACAGGCAGATTACATCACTGCTTCAGAATTTTACAGAAACGTTAGATAAATATCAATACTAACTGAAAATGATTTAACACTAATCAAACCATGGACAAGTCAGTTTTCTGTATTGTTAGAAGCATCCCAGCTACATGCAGCCTAGTAGTTGTACATTTTCAGCATCTCGATGGGAATCAATGTTGTAAATCCTGTGATTTGAACTGGAGGAGTTGATATTACACTATTTTCATTAATATTCACTGACACATTCATTAGATGATTCAACATCGCCAAAGCCCATGAAATTGATATTACTTTTGATGTGCTTAATCACATTAGCACTTATTGTCATTCAATGATATCCGCTCTGGTCCTCTTCCTGTTTAATTTCTTTGCTTTTGTCGTTTGCTTTGATAAATCCATACACCATTCTGCTTGTTGGGTTATCCCTGGGCATCTTTATTTTAACCCCCAAGGTAATTTTCTGCAGTGTCTTTTTCATTTTATTTGTTGGCTTGGCTTTGGTCGTTTTACTGCTTGCTATTACCATTTCATCAGGCTTGTTCTGGTTATTTTCTTTTCCTCTTTTAGATATTGGGGTATCTTTTTTATATCATTCAGAGCCTGTGTTATCTCTTGTTATATAATTCAAAGCCCGTGTTATCACTCGTGACATCATTCACGAGCCTATGTTATCTCTTGTGACATCATTCAGAGGTGTGTTATCCTTGTGACATCATTCAGAACCTGTTATCTCTTGTCATTCAGATCATAGCACAGATCTAGCATTAGAGATTTATACTTCTATAAAGATCAACATGCAAAACTTCGTGGAAAGTTATGGCAATTCTGCACACAAATCATATTCGAATTCATTTTACATTCGCTTAATATGTTTTCCATATTAAATGCAAGCTGTTCTTAGATTCCAGTATTTTGGTCATATTTTCTATTTAAATTATCAAAACGGTGATTGTAGCTTTAGTTTTACGGTAAGAGGGACACTGTAAAAGTTGTGAAAATTTCTATTTCTCAGTATATAGAATACGAAGATAACCAAAGTGAATGCTTATAAAATTATACATCCAGAGGACTAGACAACACCATTATCAACAAAAAATTTCAAGAAAAGATTATCTACCATATTTTGAAACAAATAAATAATATGAATATGAATCCTTTGATGTTTTTATGGTCTAACTTTAATAAAATAGCAAAAACTTTTAAAATGTGCAGTAAAATAAATATTTTTATGTTAATCCACAGTTCAGCTCCTTAACTGCCTATCAACACAAGCAAAGAAGGGGAATTGGGAGGAGCTTTAAACCGTACATTTAAATGAGGTCACGATCTTGTTAATGCACAGTGAAGCTCCGCCCCCATCAACCAGTAAAAAGAGGTAGTCCATAAGGACAAACTTGATCAAAAATAGCAAACAACCAAATAAAACTTCAAGACAGCGACCTTACCATCTCATTATGCTAGATACTTTATCAACAATTAAAGGACAACACTATCATACCATATTATACGTGGTTTTTTTTTTTGTTTTTTTTTTGTTTTTTTTTTGTTTGTTTGTTTGTTTGTTTGTTTTTGTTTTTGTTTTTTTTGTAGTAAATACAGAGAATAAATTGTAATATAATGATTTTATTGCAAATCAAATTTCTTTTACACATCTCCAACATATGCACTTTTATGCAGTAATTCAATTATCAAAGTTAAACACTCCAAGGACATAAACCTTTTGTCCACTGTAAATAAAATTTTGTTACATAAACAAAAAAAAAGATCAGTTACTGTGTTTTTAGACACTTCAAAATTAACAAGCAACTTGAAATTTCAAAATCAATTAAAGTTAAAATTGCAATTTGTGACGGCTCCACCTTGCAGAATTTTTACATTGTTCATACAACTTAATTTCGGTTTTGACGGCTATCTGTTCGGTTTCAAAAACTGACTGCCTTCGCGGGCGGTTCAGACGCTGGCTCCGCGGATGAATTTTCACCTGTAGGACTTAAAATACGAGAAACTTTTTTTTAATATCTCCATTCGTAGTTTTGTAAGCTCGGACGGCTATAGACCTATGGCCGTTCCCCTCCATGATGTTTTGCTCATCAACGCCTGCACGGTATAAAGCGGTTGCACAGGGCCTTTTTTCCGTATGATTTATACATTTGTATAGTTTCCAAGTAAACCTCCTTTTTCGCAATTTTTTTTCATTAATCCGTTGAGTGTATTAATGCCAAGAGGGTGCTTTCTGTATCTAAATTGCTGTTCCAAATCTGCATTCAAAGGTTTTCTATAGAACACTCCTTCACCAACGGCATTTAAATAGGTTTCGAAATAATTGATAATGCAGCGACTGCCTACGAAATAATAAAATAATTAACAAACAATAAAATGTAAATTTTCATTATCTATTTAAATAATCAAAACTGATAAATAATCCGATCCAAACAAAATTTTGCACTTTTACGACCGCATACATGACGTGAAAAGAAAATTATGAATGAAATTATCGTAGATTTCCTCTGCGAGATCCGCGTTCATAAATTATTAAAAAACTTATTAAAGGTGTCAGAAGCATATATATGAAACAATTCAAACAAATTTATGAAGATTAAATCGAGAAAAAAGCATATACATTTTACTCAATTCTGTCTGCAACTGGAAAAACCCATCAAAATGAATGAACTTACCGCCATCTGAATAGTGTTTAATATCTTTTTTGGCAAGTTGGAGATGACTAATACCACCCTTGAAAGTTTTGGTGTTTCTCCCAATAAAACGAAGGTACTTCTCAACACTATTTCAAACTTGGAACAGTCCAAATTTCGATGCTCGTCCCGGCCTTGTAATCGATATATTTTACAGTTGTAAAAAAATGCAGTATATTGCAAAGAAAGTCATTGCAAACACTCCATTTTGCGGCAATGTTTCTTCATTCTCCTCAGATATAGATAGGTTCAGCTTGACGAATTGTAGTGCCAAGTCGTTTAGAAAGCAAATCTTTCATTTTTACATCCAAAACACGCCAAAACTACAAATTTTCCATCCTTTTCATCAAAAAAGTTTTAATCGGTCACGTTCATGCCTCTGCAATGTCTTAACAATCGACATATGATGTAGTAAAGCGATTTTCGTTGGTAATCAAAGCCTTTCTGGTCTTTTTTTACCTCCATTACAAACCGTTGTAACCGGTAATCCATTTATACCGCAGTCATACAGTGTACAAATATTTTCGGAGTCCTGTCGCCACTGATCCTGGCTCCGACTACCCACTTTGTGTTTTTCTTCGTATTAATATTGGTTTGCTCAGACATCAGGTTTTCAGTTTCTTTTGATGATACTGGTGAGGTAAAAGTTCACTAGTACTGTCGTTTTCAGTCTACACGGAAACAGTCTCTGTAGGTATATTCGCCTGTTCTGTAAAACACGCGGACGTATCTAGCGGTAATCCAAGATCAAAACTGATACAATCAAAAATGACATTTGCAACATTGCTTGCAGTTTCTTCATGTCCACGAGGAAGCATGGGGTAACTAGGTTCATTACGGTACCAGCTTCACACAAAAGAATATCCTGCTCAACTACATTTGCCATTTCCGCCAAGGAAATATTCTCCTCGATTTCCTCCGCGATTTGCGATAGCGTTATATCATCCAATAAGTCTTCGTCCTCTGTCTTCGACTACTTTTGTGTAACTGATGTTGCCGGGACTAGAGTCTGCAAAGCGTGCAGTGATTTTGCGCGAAAATGGTTCACACGTTTCATCGGTCGAGAGACCTGAATAGAAAGCTGTCATTCATACATGTATTACAAGTTCATATAAACCACACCATGCTTTGTGTTTCATGCGTTAAATATGTAAATTCGTAAAAGCCGTGCTATATACAACATTTTCCGGATGGCGTAATATATTCTATATTATTATTTCGCTACCTGTACGCTTTGCAAATATTGTACATGTATATATAAAAAGAAGTAAATCACAATCAGTTTGAATGAGTCCATTGAAGTTGAGAAATCCGAGTGTACGAATAGCTGGGATTGCATGAACTCCAGAATGGAGTGAGTCCAGGTGCGTCACTGTTTTTAATAATCGACAGATAAAATTTTAGTTCATGATAGACATCAATGTTCCAATCGTCTTAATTAGAAATTTTTACATTTTGAAAAATAGAATTAAGCGTATATTACATTATTTGGACCGGCTTGAAGTGAAAATATTCAAATCGTTACGCTGTTAAAATGACTCTTTTTACAATTAAAAGATATTAAATGAAAAACATGAATATAAATGAAAAACGTTTTTACTTAAGATGTATATCAATGATGTTTCGATTGATTTGAATTGGTCAAAGTAGTGTTTTTACATTAACATGATTGAAATTAATTGCAATATCATTTTGTTACACTCGGAAATAAAAACGTCAAGCGTTTTTCATTTATAATCATCTAAATATAAAGACTGCATTATGAGACCATAATATTTTGACGTCTTCCACTTCAAATGAACATCATTTTACTATATTCTAAGTCAAAACGTTAAATGTTTTTCATTTATAATACGTCAGTTGACCTTAGACGGTTTTTGGCTGTTCTTTTTAGGTCCTTTTTGGTTTTAATGCTCCCAAAAGTTTTATATATTTGGCTTCCCAATATTTTTGGTTTCGGGCGTACCTGATGAAAGTTATTCCAGAAACATGTGTCGTGCTCACTGAAATTGGTATCATACGTTTATATTTCACAACTTTGTGATTTGACTAAATTTTTTAAAAATAATAACATGTTTACCATTTCGAAAAAAATAATATAATTTATTACTTGGCAGATGTAGGAAAATACTACCAAGGAATTTCAATCAGATACATCGTGTTTGTGAGGGGTATTTTTTCGCATATAATTCGCACAATCATGATAATTCCACTAAATATAATATGAAATCTCCAGGAACAGAAATTAGCATAGCTTTCAATATCTACGAGCATATATACATCATTTCAAAACATCATAGCGGTTGTAGTGGAACATGATGTAATTTAAGTCAAATTTAGAATAAGAACAACTTCACTGAACCAGTTTTGGGCCCATGAGGGGTATATACAAAGAACATGCAAAGAAAGAAATCCAAAATAAATGAAAACAACACAATTGTCAATATATAGAGTATGCTATGATGGGTTGATGGTGCAGTTGAGGAAACAAAGCTGTATTTAAATATGAAAACCATAAGATGAGACATCATGTAATACCATATATTCTAATTCTATGTGCCAGAAAGTTTTTCAGATCTTTGTTTAACTCTTTTACCATAAAATCACAAACTTTTAATAATAAATGCTTATTTTCATTTGATATAATCAGAAGTCCATTAATGGACTTCTGATATAATCCATATAAATCTTTCTTTCTGACAAAATTTGAAAGTTTTTATTTTTTTCAAATAACCTATCGCTTTCATTTTTATAAGAGGACACTTGATAAAAAAATGAATTCGTCCTCTATACTATCTGAATTACATATCTGACAGATCAACCTATCCCTGTCCAGTTTAATAAACTTTCCTGCGTCATTTTTTCCATAAAATATCTACCAGTTTCTATGCGAAAACTATGCGCACTTATTCTAAATTTACAGAAGATCTGTCTGTATTTAAAAATTGTTAATATTTAGATATTCCCCCATTTTAATATTATCCTTGATGTAGTTCATTTTCCAGAAACTTTAAAGTTATCTCTTAATTTGTACCAATAAATAATTCGTTCTAATGGACTTCTTCAGTTCTATTAAAGTCCTTATTTTCTTACAAATACTCAAATCAAGCCCGTGTTTATTTCTTAGACAGTGACTTGTTGAGAACCAACCATGACATCTTTAAATGATATTGCAAAACTTTCTTTTAAAGCGTGATAAAATAAAGAGTTGTGAGGAGATTTCAGTATGTTAACAAGGCTATAATGTGTGATAAAAATATAGGTGTTCTACCTAGCTCTGATAATACAGCTATGTTGGTACTCCTTTTGTTTACTCCAAAGAGATATTTACAAGACTTAATATGAAGTTTCTCATATTCCCAATCCTTGAATATATTATACAGGTCTATTTTTTTCTGTTGTACAGACCCCAGATTTCCACTCCATATAAGGCAACGGGCTTGATCATTTGATCAAACAGGTTTTAAAAAAAGTTTTAATTGATGGGACTGTGGATTTATGTTCTGCATTATTTAAAGACTGAATACCGGATGATACTAACAGTCCACCTGCAGTGGTATCGACCCAGTAGTAGTAGATCAAAATCAAACATACCGAATTTGCTGCGTTCGATGAAATGAAAACTTCGAGAATTCGTTGACAGAAAATATCATGCAGAATACGATAGAACATTAATAAAGACAATAAATATTGAAAAGGTCATTGGTAAACCTGACGTCGATCCAGTGCACCTAAGGCAAGTCACTGAAGCTATACAAAATTAATAGAATCTGTTCTACCAAAGTTAAGGGTCATACAAGACGGGAGTGGTCGGTAAATGGGTATCATCTATCATGTCATATCATATATACATCGTAATTTTACTACGACGAAACATTTGCGTACCCAACCCGGGGAATATCTGAATTCGATGTTTAATTGTATATAAACAAGTAAAAACATTCTAATCAATGTTTTTGATTAAATAGAATATACTGCTAAGAAATACATCACTGTCAGTTACAGAAGACTTTTGTCGAGCATATTAAAACTAAATCAGTATTATTTTCAAATCAACAGATAAAAATTAATGGCAATCCCCCCCACGAGATTCCTATAATATACTCAACAACACTAGAAACGCAACACTACCACATTTTTTTCTCTATAGTTAAAATATTAAAATACAAATATCTGTTATTATGCATAAAGAAATATCTTGAATTTTTTAAACCGTGATCGTGTTCCCAAAGAAGTCAATTCCTGTTAAAATCAACGATTTTCAAAACCAGTATAAATATATGTATTGGTCAGCAAATCGAATGTTTCATTTTTTTCAGTAGAAAATTACAATATATTACACTTTTTCAACTTACATGTAGACAAAGCCTTAGCTAATTTGGAAGGGTATGGTAATGCCGTCTTCCCCTCCCCCGAAATGAAGGTGATTTTTTCATCTCAGAAATCGGCCAAAATCAGTGTGAAATGCCTGTTAATGAAGTGATTGGGTCATTTTTATTCAAATTAATGGTTTATGACATCACAACGATATCATGAAAGTGTCCTGGTATATTGGTCAAAATATGAACCAGAGCGATTTTACAATTTAAGAATTTAAAGTGGCAAAAGAAAGCCTTGTAATATCCCTCGTTTGCGCAAACTATTAGGTACATGTACATATCATACCCAGAAATGTGATTATTAAGCTGATGATACCACATCCCCAGAACTAAAGAATCCACGGATCAGTAGTCATCTGCAACAGATGACCGGTCCCATTTTCATTAGAACCATTGAGCTAATTTTAACATAACTCGGTAGGGATGGTCCAATTTCAAAACTATATCTGGCTGTAGCATTAACCTTTAAATGACCGAATATTGGTCGGATTTTTATTATTATTATTATTATCATAGCGAGCTTACAACTGTCTTTCTAAAAACAGTATTTTGAGTCTTGTAAAAATTACACTTTTACTCACCGTTCGGCAAAACGGTAACAAAATGAGGAATACAAACTCATGTTCTCTTTGGCTTCATTAACGATAAAGCTTTTACTTCGCTTTTATTTTGTTCATTTTTCGTTTTCTTGGTTGATATATCACTGAAATATTGCTTGACAAATATAACATTTTCAAACTACATGTATTTCTCATTACAGTCTGTAAAACAGTGTTTCCCACCTCCAGCTGACCTCACAACAGAATCCACAACTCCGAGTAGCTTAATGTCAGGATGTCAAATTACAGGTGCCGTATTTATGAACATGACCAAGGAAATATGGCTGTTTTCTCAACCATGTGTATTTATTTACAACTCCACAGAAATGTTAGGTACTGAAATATTTGAGAAACACCCAACAGGCGAATTGTTTCCAGATTTACCAGAATCTGTTCAAGCTGGATATACCGAAGACAAAATGATATACTTAATTGCTGGTAAGGATACATTTTAAATATATGCTGCATTTTGTATAAAAGGTGCAAGAATTACTTTCAACATATTTAGTACCCAATATAAATGAATTAAGAAAGATAATACACGACACACGGTAGATTCTTAAATAATAATAAATTCGCACCTGGCGGCTCTCGTGATTTTTTTTACGAATTTACAAGATAAAAAAAACGAAGCAAATGATAATGGATCAAAAGACAGAATGAATCTCTATTACTTCAAAATATATTTCTATAATGCAGTACGTCTACCTACCTATTCATCAGTAAAAGGAACACATTTAAAATGTATTCAGTCTATAAGGGATTAATTTTCATGATATGTCTGTAAAACCGGTTAGACTGTGAAAGTAATAACGTCTTTTGTAGCTGTTGTAAAAATAGGCTCATCACCTCAATGTTTTTTCAATCAGTTATAAAATATCTTATCAAGCCTTTAATGATAGCAAAATATGAACACAA
>JAOXYI010324639.1:0-16673 GCA_028566495.1 Lithophaga antillarum
GTGTTGAAATTATTTTGATCAATCAATACGCAGAAGTCATCAGGTTCTAATGGACTCAACAAACTGTGCTTATACCTTATATACAAAATATAATGTAATAAAAATTCGAGAAGCAGCAAACAGCTATATATACTGTATGCTTAGTTGTAAGTTCACGGTATTTGATCAGTATAAACGAGATTTCTAACTCCTTTTTAAAACGTTGTTCTTTTTAAAGGGGATAAAATGGCCAACAATTATCATCGCGATTCTGATGTCGGAAGACTAAGCGAACTGAAGACACAAGCAGAAATTTCAAAAATTTGAATAGAAACGCCTTAAACATGGTCTCTTCGATTAAATCTACGAAAGTCAAGACACCAAATATATAATTTTAGCCAAAACAAATCGATTACAAGTATTAAGTACATGCATGTAACTGTGTTTCATCGTTCTGCATATATCCTTTCCCAGCTACTCTGCAGTATACTTTTATAACTATACAAACGTATAACGGTATGACAAATCTACGCAAATAAATATGTCTAAATTCGTTAA
This sequence comes from Lithophaga antillarum, assembly GCA_028566495.1. Classification (NCBI taxonomy): domain Eukaryota; kingdom Metazoa; phylum Mollusca; class Bivalvia; order Mytilida; family Mytilidae; genus Lithophaga; species Lithophaga antillarum. Next base: position 538 of record JAOXYI010324639.1, read on the forward strand.
TTTAGGTCCGAGAAAAATAATATGAGAGCAATATGACAGGACTAAGTGAAGCTTTGGCTGCTTTGATTAAAGATATTTTACATCATCCATGGAAACAAGTATTTGAAGAAGGAAAATCTGAAAGGATTATAAATCCGGGATGTCGGGAATCTTGTAGGTGAATCTCAAATCTCATTTTTTGTTGTTGTTACCGTAATTACATTAATGTAATATAACCCGAAGGATTTCCTTGAAGTGCACATAAACTGAATAAAATTGTAAAAATGAAATGCTTAAAGTTGATATTGACAAGAAAACATGAATATTTCTCAGTACGATGAATGATGTAGGATCATGAACATCAATAAGACAAGACTACGATAACCGCACATATTTCGGCGATAAAAAAGTCGGAGTTTCAAATCATAAAAGTAAAAATTTTGAGTTTTGGAAGTAGAAATTTCTAGTTTTTGACATTTTATCGAAATTTGGAGTTGGAAGAAATATTTCTGTGTATCACTATAACATGCTTTCGTAAACACACCCTTCTCGAAGTGTAACATTTACTTTTGCTTTCGGAACACGGTGGCCTAAACGTCAAAGTAAGTAAACAACGTACTATGTGTATATTTTATAACAAATAAGTATTACAGAAACAATTGCCACAATATGCACCAATCAGAGAGAGAAATTTCTTACGAGAACAGGATAAAGGCATAATGAAGGGGTTTATGCTGGAATGAGTAAGATAACACGAAGATCAATATTTAAACAATAGATTTAAAAGTAATTAAAACATACATGTACATGTAGAATATAATCGTGGTAAAATAAATTGGTAATATGTTTCAAAGCTAGATAACGCAAAATCGAAATAAAGTCTTCAAATGTCACAGATAAAACAAATTCGTGATGGATGTACAGACTTTATGAATATTATAAATTTTATGAGAAAGCTTTGAAAGGTTTGAAAATGTTGCTGCGTAATAAATGTAAGATTCCATTCAGCATTCTATTGTTTCAGCCTTTAGAATGTACATACATGTATGAAGCGTTCTGATGATGAATTTAATTCTTTGTTTTTTAAAATATACATTGCTTTGTTTGTCAGGTTACATGGTGAAATTATTCGTTAGTGCGTCAAAAGCCAAGGAAGTTATGGAAGTTGGAATGTTTACCGGTTGCGGTGCTCTGGGTATGGCAGAAGGTCTGCCGAATGATGGAAGTGTACAAATGTACTAGTAATTACATATGAGATAAATCCGTATCTGGCAGAGCAGCAACGGACGTTCTTAGCAGGTCATTCCACGGAAAAAAGTTGAAATCCTACTTGGTAAGAATTCTGTTATAATTATTTGAATTATGTTTGACAAGATAAATTTTTTCCATAAACAACTTGATTAAGTATTGTCAGTAAGTCGTAATGATATAGAGTGTTTTATCCGAGTATAATGTCGTTCTGTTCCATCAGTAAGTTGTCCGGCTATAATTTCTAGTTTTGCTCATTTCTGAAGTAAACAACAAGTGACCTCCAAAATGAGTTTGACGTCCGAAGGACGTTTATAAGAACTCAAACTATCATCATGAAACAGATGAAGGGATATATCTAAAGCTGAATTAAAAAGTGTTCGCATAAGAAAAGGATGACGTGACAGCCAGATTTTATGATTCATTGACCTACGTAGTACTTAACTTCAGATTAGTTTTTGTATTTAAGGTAGTTTTTATTGAACTAATGTTTTCATGCAAACAATAAATGAAATGCTCAAGGTGTCGTCATGAAGCTAAGTGAAGAGGTACTTCTATAAGTGAACTGTAGTATCTTGATTGTTGTTTTTGTCGTTTCACATTGTTTAAGGTGCCAACAAATAGTCTATCAGAAGTAGAACAAAGATACTGAATTATACTTTAACGAACAAATATTTTAGGTACAGCAAAAGATATGCTAACAGATCTTGCCAAGAAAGTAGAAAATTTTAATTTTATTTTCATATATGCTGATAAGCCTGAATGTAGTGATTATTTTAAGTTTGTAATGAAATAGCTACGTTATGGCATAAGAATTTTTTTAAATGAATATAAAATATGAAAAGTAGAATACCAAAATCAGTTCGAACTCATGCGATCCAAGACGATTACAGATCCAAGTATACAAATAATTGGGAATGCATGAACTCCAGAATGGAGTGAGACCAGATGTGTCGATACGGTGAGCAGCTCCTGCTATACATGCATCACTCGTCATGCAACCCCCAAATCATGTCCGGTAGCAAACGTCACAAAATGGTTCAGGACACATCCGGTAGTAAATACAAATGGACACATGCAGGATCTACGATGACGAAAATACGTCCATAGCAAGTTTAGACACTGAAATATTATACCCATCGACCAACTCGTGATGGCGACCGTAAAACTTAAGAAGCGAAGATTTCAACATTTCTTTCTCATATCATTGCTTCAGTAGCTTTTAGGTTAGAAATACAATGTATTCCCATATCAAAAAATCGTTTTACTTAGAACAAGCTCTGGCATAGCGTATCAACTGAGACACGTTAACAACATATGCCGGGGAAGAGGGTATATTACTACTCAGGAATGGGAAGTTGACGATAGGAAAACTAAAATCGTCACGTTTGTCATAGATCCTAAATTTGAGCTGTCCATCCATGTCAACTTCCAGGAAAAGACCTAAATATGAAGCAGACCTTTCAGTCTCTATAGTTACTAGAATATATGAAATGTAAACACTCATTGAAATGAAGAATACTGAGTGACAATGCATCATTAAAGTACCCGAAAGTGAAATGAAAGGATTTAGCCAGGTGTCGTTCCTTCTTTCTAACCAACACTTATTTTTATTGCAAAGAAACCCTCATTTTTCTACATTTAAAGTGCATTTTACATTTACAGTGTAAAATGAAAGATGACAAAATATCAAAATATTCGCACAAATAGAACACGACACGCACGCAACCGACATTTCATGCTAGTGATATTTACTAAGTATAATTTTTAAAGTATCATCTTTGCTAATATTCTTTAATCTACAATATTTAGTAGCAATCTTTTGTTCGTGAAACTATGATGTGCTTATCCTTCAAATAGTGATAACATGAGAAACCTATATGAATATATGGGAAGAGGGCAAATTTAAAGCCCCATTATCTCTTGAAAATTCGCTGACGTATAGCAATTAAAATATGGGTTCAAATCATAACAAGCATCTGTTAACAAAATACATGTCATAAGATTCAGTAAACGAAATACATGTATGTGGACATTTGATAATAATCGTTACATTTATTATATTTTTATCTTAAACGTTTGGAAATAAAGTAAATAATTGAATCTATACAATGCGGTGTATTATATAGTAAATGCCTCACCCCACACCTACAGTGGAATGAATTCAAACGATATAGATGTAAGTTAGTTTACCTGAGAAAAAATCCATAAAGTAAAAAGATAATGACAGAACAAATACAGATAGAGTGTTTTGCTTCTTCATGTTGAAGTCGAGAAAGGCTTCAGAAATGAAAACAATAAACTATATTAAACCAGAGTTTGTTCTTTTTTTTTATTGTTTTTATTTTTATTTATTTATTTTTTTTAAATTTATTTATTATTATTATTATTTTTATTTCCTCTTAAAGCATGAAACAGTCGACAATGTACAGACTGGTTTCGGTATCTAAGAAAAATTAGACATAATTCCCCAGTCAACCGACTTTAAGATTCTCAGTTTCAGTATAGTGGTGTAATCTTGGATTTACGTGATAAAAGTTACCAGTTTCTTCTCCAAGTTCGATGGTTTCCCAAGTACACTGTATTCATATTTCATTCATTAATAGAACTAGTCCCTATAATAAAGTCGAAATATTGCTGAAAATGGCAAATTAAATCCTGTTCAAACAAAAAATGTTATTGCTCGGTTTCATTAGCCAAGTCCTTTAATTCACTTTCGGATATATAGATGATGTATTGTCACTTCGTAACCCTCGTTTCAGCAAGTACTGACGTCTGATCTATCCCAGTGAGCTTGAGATTAGAGATACCACTGACACAGCACGACCTGCTTAATAACATTAAATACAATTAAACGTATTTTGTAGGGTCAATAAGTCTAACAGTGAAAGGATGTACGTATAAGAAATATCAAGGTGTTAAGAAAGGTCGTTCCAGTACAAAACTTGTATTTTAGTTAACACAAAAAATGAATTCTCAACAAACTGATATAACATTATTGCCAAAGAGGTAAACTTTGCACACTTTTAAATAATTATCCATATTTTCCTGGAATATAGTAAATTGCATCATTTATATATAAGAAATGTCCTCTAAAAGACATTAGAAATACTGGCAGAATTTTGCTGTATTTGTCGTTCTTTCTTTATATCGATGCTAGAGAAATGGGCATAATTTTTTTCGGATAAGCCAAACTTGACCCTCGTTGGTCAGTAGTTGTAAAACAACTGTCAAGCTTTACAAAATTATTTTCAGCACACATCTAACTTCTTTTGTAGATATTTTCAATGCAAGTGAGAGTACATCTGAGTCTATGTTGACAATTTACAATTGCGACTTTTTTCTTACAAGGAATTTGGAATATAGCCTTATTCTTCGAGGTGACTATAGGAACGTTTCCATGGCAGTATATTACTACGCAAAAAGTACAGCATGATATATAACCATTAAGAATGGAAGAAGAGAAAAAGATGAATTTTGCAATTTTTTAGCGGAACGAACTTTCTTAATACCCTTTAGATGGGTATTCTGATGCATGATCTAGTATCACAGACAACATATTTACTTTATGACTCCCAACTATAGTTTTTAGTGCCTTTATCATGCTTATAGCCTTCTGTATATGTTTTCAGTTTCTTTGGACAGTGTCGTATTCGGCTAATTTCCCAGCATGTTTACTAGTACAAGAATCAGTTATACTCGACTGAATTTTTTTTCTTTAAAATGACTGAACATAAATTTTTCAGAGGAAATGACGAGCATTTTACATTCACAAGGACTACTGATGCATATATTTAAAGACAAGAGGGATAAGAATCCTCACAGAATGGTTAGATGAAAGAATGTGACTTTTTTTCACATGTTCACCTAATAGTATTGTCTGTCTTTACTACTTGTGAGTTATTTATAGTCTTTGATATAATTCGGACTCCACGACGGGTACTGCATGCAGATTCCACAAATTTCGAAGGAACAATTATGCTGTCAGGATCACATAAATATTGAATTTGATTGCAATCTGCAATCTTTCAGAATTAAAAGATAATTTACTAACATCAATGCTTTTAGCGCTTTCCAAAACAACGCTAAGATTAATCAAAAAAAGTGTGACACTTTCAACCATTGTTTTTGTTTCTTTTTCTATGTTTGTTCTGGTGTTATCTTGTTATGTCTAAACAGTGGATTTTTTGTCATTTCTTGGGACACAGCTGTCGTATTAGCCGGGAAGTCAATAAAGAAATTTAAAGTCTTTATTGAAATGATCTTTTTTCACAAAAACGTATTTCCATAATTTTGAAATTGCTTCTGAAATATTTTTTTTCTTAAAATTTATCATAGTTTTCATTTTGAATATTGAAGGTAAATGAGACGTTCTCAATTAAGGTTGGCCAACAGAGTATAAAAATTGACCAAAAATCAGCCTCTCCGTTTCTATAAAAAACTAGCATTGGAAAGGGGAATATATGAGGCTTCGATATTTTCAATATGTTCAGATAATATTTTGTCTTAAAAAAAGATGCAGTGTGTTCTTTATTGAGTACTATCTTGGATATTTTTCCTCAATTTGTCAACGTCACGTTACTAACGTTTAATGAAATTCATTTTGGGATAAAAAATGTAAAGCCACAATATGTTGACATTATTTTAAAATTAAAATTCCTTAAAAATACGTTATCAGTGCAATTATTGTTTCCGCTGCTCTTGAAACAAAAAAATATTAAAAAAGGAAACTTTAGATTTCGATGACCACAAACATAAGGTGTGTTGGATTTACATTGCACTACTGTACTGGTATGTATTTTTCGTCGCATTGAAACAGTATTCGTCATGAAAATTGTGAAAACCTACCCGACAGTCTGAGAAAAATAATAAACACGGACCCCTGTTTTACGGATTTCTTTATTGAAATAAGACTAAACATGCTAACGTGGGGACCTGTTCTGGCGTCTTATTTTTGAATGCACTTTTATGCAGATAAACTTATTTATTACACAAGTTTCCTTTTCATAATAATTTTTGCTAATAGAAAAAAAAATATACAAAATTCTCCCTGGGGTTACTCTTACTCTGAGGTTTTTGTGATACGTAGGCTCGTACTATTTTTATGGGGTGCGGGGTATGATTTTGGGATTTCAATATTTTTGGGGTTATGAAAATTTGGCAGGTATTTTGGGGGGTTATGTGAAAAAATGTAGTACTTTTGTATGGTGTTTTTAAGGGGGTCAATCTTTCAATAGGTTTTTTTGGGGAGGGAGGGCGTGTTCAGCCAGATTCTAGTATTTTTGGGGGGTAAAAATTTACCCCTCTGACGAGCTTGTGCATCACAAATTTTTCAGAGTAACTCCTCCCCCGGGAAAATTCTATTAATTTTTCATTTGTCTCTGTGTGTTTTATTTTCAAAAAATTTCGCGAAACATTGTCATAGTCCAGACTTCAATATAAATAATCACTGATCACGAACTCTCAAGTTTTGTCGGAAAAAAAACGGCCTTAATTTTTGTGGACTAACCCGAAACAAAAAGGAACCGATTGCGACAGCCGGTTTTTTTTTATGTTTACTTTTATTTAATATTTTTACGAAATTACAAAATATGAGTTACTCCCCTTTTATCAAAATATTTTTCATTTTCCTTTCCAATTAATTATGTCAACGATGATTATTGTTATATGCAATATGTATTGCATTTGAAGAGTAACATAATTTTTATACGGCCGCAAAATTTTTGCGGACGTATTATGGTATGGGTCTGTCGTCGTCGTCGTCGTCGTCTGTCGTCTGTGGAGTTGGTTTCCGTGCTCTAACTTTTGTTCCTGAAAACCGATATTTTTAACATTTTAACACAATGTTTCTAGACACAAAATACAGGTCAAGTTTGATTATGGGGATTCTGGCCCATACCGTTTTGTGAAAAAAAGGGGCCAAAAGGGGTTTTTGATTTTTGTACATGGATGTTTTGACCAAAGAGAGATAACTCCAGAAATAAAAGGCATGAATGATTTTTGAAGATGATTTCCATTAAATTATACATATTTCAGAAGTTTTTTACGTCATTATAACCTGTTTCATCAGATTTACATGATTGCATCATTTACACGAAATCTGAAATTTTCAAACATTTCCAACTGTAGGGGACATGTTTTGTTTCACAAGACTAAAGACTTCTTTAAAAAGGGGTCTGCGGCCGTATCATGCTCCGAATTGATGTACATGAAAGAACTGTTGCTGTTTGAAAAATAGCCCAGCTTGCGACAAGACCACATATGGAATTCGCCAGACATTTTCTTATTGTTGATAGTTATGTGATCAGTATCGAAAACTGATCTTTCCTTTTCTTTAAATACTTTCGGAATCGGGTGCCGAATTTGGGTAATGTTACCATTGGCCACGTTTCAAGTCGTCTCAGCATCTTCTTTTAGCAGGCTCTTTTTGCAGGCTTCTGTCACAATATTGTAGCAATACTGTACTCTTTGTAAGGCTTGAAAATTTGTCTGTTGAAGTTATTTTTTAGTTCTTAGAGTTTCAACAACGAGATTTTGAACAAACAAATATTACCAAACAAACTACTGAAAAATACGCCGAAATTTGGTATCGTCACGTTACAAATGGGACGATTTGTTACAGCGACGTTACACTACATAACGTCTTGACCCACTAATTGTAACGCTTTGTCCCACGAACGTCTGAGTACCCAAATCGCGCACATTTTGGGAATTTCATAGATTAGCTGTCTAAATAATTAAATTTACATAAAAATAAAAATGCAACAATTGATGTTTGATTTGTACTGTCCTCTCTCTCTCTTTTTTTAATTTGATGGGTATACGTCATATTGTTTACACTAGCAACATGTCACAAAACGAGACCCAAATCACGCATAGTTTTGTTCCTGTCAATAAAACTTGTCTTATCAGCAACATTTGTATTTCATATTTAAACAGTAAAAATTGAAGTATTTGAATGAAATATTTCATTATTCGATTTTTACATTCATGTGTTTTTAATAATTATTTTCTTTATCCAAACGGTAATTTAAAAATTTGGCAAAATAACGTCGCGCGGACGTTTCATAAAATTCTTTTCTCTCAAAATGTTTTTCAGTTCACACACGTATTATTCGAAAACAGGAGCGAAAGTATACTCTGCAATTATAGAAGTAAATAAAATTCTTATATAAATTAATAATCTGATTTTGAAATTGGAAATTTTGCACGCACCATATTGTCAACTGAATGCAATGTGCGCGATTTGGTTACCTCTGCGCGAACTGAGTATTCATTGAAGTTGGTTTCTTGACGGTAAAACTCTACTTTAAGCTGTAAAATTTTTGTGCGTTAAATTTGTCTACATGAAAAAAAAGAGAATAATACGTTATACACTATTTCCTCTATTCATCCGGAAATTAACGCGATGTTTTGGGGTTTTTAGGTTTTGCTTGTTTCATTCACGTTTTCGACCTGTTAATCCTGTGACAAAAAGTTGAAAACCGGGCATCTTATTAGCTTATTATTTTTTAAAACAATATGACAAACTGCTGAGCCAATTAAAATGAAATTTTATATATATACGATTTTTGAGTGGCCCATAATCATTTTTTTTAAGGGAATATCTAAAATCCAAGATGTTTGAATAGTAGGTCGAGTGCTTGAGATAGATCTATTGTGTCAGGCGCACGAGATACGGTAAGTGAAGTCCTCGATATACTCTGTCGAGCACTCGAGGTGGTAAGTCAATCATTCGAGATACTCGTGCGATGTACTACTTCAAGAGCTCCAAATAGCAAGTCGAGCGTTCCAGATTTAAAAAAAAACCCTAAAATTGCGTGACCTAAACCAGCCACCACAGCAAGGTGATCAAATTACAGCTTAACCGCCAATTAAAATAAAATTTAATTGAAATTAGAAAAAGCATAATGCAGTTCTAGGTACCGAAATTATAACGCACGAATTTTCGATAGCGAGGGAGGTATGGTGATGATATTCAGATTTCATAAAATTAAGACGCCTCTGCTTAGAAACCTGAGTCTTTATCCTTACAATACAAATATATAAACATTTAAATATAATTTTCGTTTTTTTTTCTCTTTAACCTCAATTACCCATTGGGGCAATTGCAGGCAGGAAATCAAAAGAATTTGACTCTCCAATTAAAAGAGATAAGAAAAGTATTTTTTTTTATTTACTTTTGTTGTTGATTGATTGATTGATTGTTGTTTAACGTCCAGCGAGCAATATTTCAGCTATATTCAGGACGAGAACAAATTAATCAATACTCAATTAAACGGGGAATGGGACAGACCATTGGGCGGAAAATTTTGACTGCCACTCGAAAGGGAGGATACAGTGGGTAGGGCGGGAAATTTAGCCTTGCAATTGGCCACCTATGGACCACTCACTGAGAGCTTGTTACAAAGGTTCTTTAACGTGCAGAGCATGATATCTCCTAACATGGGACCTCGGATTTTACGTCCCCATCCGACGGACAGTGGTTGTGTATTTATGATCCCACACAACTGGCAGACATCCCGTTTAGGAGGGGTCGTACCCCGCTAGGTGGAGAACCTGAGTCCTATTTCTATACCCCATATATTTTTATATATGCACTGTATACAGTAGACATCGACCCCCCGAGGGTTTCGGGTAGACTAAGTTGATTATATATGCATATACTTGCACACTTGTCAGATTAAGAAATCTGACTTATTTTTGCAGAAATTGTAAATGCAGTATAAGAAATTATTGAATTACAAGAGGCCCTTGTTCCCATACGGTATTTTACAACCTCTTAGATACTGGTTTTCGCTTTGAAAATTAACTGCAGAACTTAAATTTTCAATTCATTGATAGTACACAGCTAATGTCTTTCTTGTTGCTGTTGAATTCAGTTTACTATTTCTGAACATAAGAATAAATTACGGAAAAGATTTAAAGAAGGGAAACAGCTAAAAATACTGAAAATTTGTAAATTTGATAAGGGAGACAACTGAATATTCTAAACTGAAATGTTGCAAAGCATAAACAGCGATGAAGTCTAAAATTGAATTAAGCTTTGTTCAGCTTACACTGCTACTGACAATTTTTTCTACCGTTTTAAAAAAGCTATTTATGTAATTTGGAACATTGTAGGAGATGTGACATGGTTATTTGTAATAATAAATGCAGGAAATATTTCTTTACTGATTCCAGTTTTCAGTTGGTTAGTGAGGAAAATAAGAACTTGAACTAGACCACCATTGAGCATATCCAGCTTGGTGGTGGAGGGTAAAAAAAAAAATCACTGCCGACACAGAATTCCAGAGGGATGATAACAGTTGAAGATAAACAAATTTCTGTTGTATTTTTAGGATCAGAAAGGGACATCACTCTATCTTGGCGTAACACATCAAGGCATCATGACATTCCATGGCAGTAGACGTACACAGTTATATAAATGGTGAGGAACAGACTTTTTTTTGTGATCATGTAGAAATTTTCTGCATATGAATATAATTTGAGTTGAACTTCATTATGAATATTTATATGGATGCTGAAATTACTCACAGAAGGACTACAGTCAAATCTGGCATAGCAAACACCTCTACACGAAACTTGTGTGTTACTTTTAAACTTGAAGTGATACCATTAAATATCATATCGGTTCATTATTCTGCATCATAACTAGAAGATGTACATTGTATATCAATATGCACAAGTTCATGTAAAAATGACTGAATTGAGAAATAGTCCATCTGTTTACAATATAGAGTCATCAGATGTCAAAACATGATACATCATCACTTGAAGAAGTATCAACAATGTATCTTTGGTGTCTAAGTTCAGGTCAGATTCACAGATTTTAGTCACAGCACATATGCAGTAGTATTAAAACACAAAAAAGTCTGATTTCCCTTTTTTGACTGTATGAAAAGTTTCATCCATGAAAAACTGAATTTCATTATACACATGTATGTGGCTGTAAGGCCTTCAGTATTGGACCACATCATTAGAAGTTGTGAAGAGGTTTAACTTTACTATGGCAGATTAAATATACTAGAATTTTGTGGAATTAAACTTGTTATCTTAATCATCATATTTTCCAGGGCCCAGATAAAGAGGATAGTGTTTGAGGGGAAGATGTTTATTGTGCATGTTAGTACAACAGAGGTAAGATCATTGTTGTCTGTTTTGAGTTCGCAGTGAAAAGTGATCTATTCTGGACTGGTATAGTGGTTCGGATACAGTACTGTGAATTCTTATCCAAAAATCATCAAGTGTTGATTTTATGTTTGAACATTTAGCAAAACAGAAGATAAATACAATGCTTTGTTTGTAAACATTGTATGTTCAGTATTATTTGTTGTACTTTTTTTGTTTGACTTTTTGCAAGACCATGTGTAGCATGACAAAAAGGAAAAGCACGTCAGAGCATGAACACAGGAATTTAATTTTCTTTTAAATATTTAGAATGAGAAAAATATTTTTTGTTATGACTTCATTTATTATTGATGTATGTATATAATACAGTAATGTATTCAGTTTATTTAATTTTTTCTTTTTCTTTTATTTAAAGGATGAAGATCAGGATAAGTCTAAGAAGGTGATTAAATTTTTTTCTTTCACTTTAACTAACTTAGTATAAATCTTCAAATTAAAATTCTTATTTCTCAAAACTTTATTATACTTAAATAAAAGTATAGATACTAACATATCTTGTATTGGGTATAAAGTATTATTCTGCATAGATTATTGTAAATAAGATTTAAAACTTTGAATCTTATGAGATTTGAAAATCACTTATTTTGTCGGTTAATTAAATATGTAATCTTCTTTTTCCCATGCTGAGTTTTAAAATTTTAGAGAACTAAATATGAAAGACTTTCAGAAACTGAATTAAGATGTCTGCAAAATATAATTTTTGTAATGTCATTTTTTTTTACCATTAACAACAAAAAGAACCTAAAACACACACGTCTTAGAAGCATTTTCAATGAGAAATTAATTTATCACATTAAAAGCAGATGCTTATTAATTTTATCATTGATGATGCTAGCATGAACTGTGTTATCCTTTTAACAAATCACCATGATTATTTCTCATATATGTGTTCAGTATCATATGTGTTATATCTTTTGTACTTAGCACATAAATTTTATATGTTGTCATTCAGTATTTCACATGCTTTATTTCATTTCTATATGCACTGTTAGATCTAATGATGTTTTAAAGCTTTTAGTGGAATAATGTCTCACAAGATCAAGCATATTCATAGAGACATAAAAATATCATTTTTGTCATATTTGATCAAATACAAAATCAACATGTGTCCCACATTCACATTTAATTGCAGTAATTTTAAATGCTAGTGCAATGTACTGATGGATACAAATTACCCTAAAAAGTTTGGAAGAAGGTTATGATCATTGCTTTGTCAGATGCGGAACAATACAAGCATAGTGATACTATTTTTGACTTAGTGGCTCAAATATTGATCCAAAAAATTGATTTATGTTCATTGTATTAACAGGAAGAAATTGAGGCAAGTTCAATAAGTGTCTGGACTACATATTCTTCTTTCTTTGTTTTGGTGCATGTTATGGGCATAAAATAATAAGTTAGGCCCAAATAATTCTAGTATCGTGTTGAGAGTGAAGGATTACATTCGTTAACTCAAGTGCTTTTTGTTGCTCCTAAGATTGTAATCATGCTTTGAATTTTGTCTTGAATTATCAAAATATGTATAATGTGAATTGTTCTCCTAACAATACATGTACATATACTAGAAGGATGCGTCTCCTGTTGTGTAGATCTTACTAGTGCTTATCTCGCAACTTGTAGCTTTTAGACATTAAATTTCATCAAACAAAATGTTAGTCATTCTTCTGTTCCTGTATGACATTCTTTGTCTTTTCTGTTGAACAATGTATGTATTGTAGCTATAAAGGTTCATATGTTCTTTATCATTAAACAATACTGTTGGCCTTGTGTGAAGTCAGACATAAAAATTTTACATAAAGCTGATTGTCTTTAAAAAAAAAAATACAGCAGTTTTAATCTAATGCTGACAGCTGCTGATTGTTCTTAGCTTGAAAAGTTGAATTTTTGAAATTCCTGTAGCATTAGAATGTGTTGTGTGGGATGAAGTATATGAGCCTTTATTCTGTGAAAACAGAAAGTGAATGTTATTAGTTTACTAACACAGTTGTATATTTATTTTTAGCTTACTAACAGCTATCTATGTACCGGCCCAGTCGATGTAAATAATGCTGCTATCAACTGCTTCAAACAATCCTTTTTGCTTACTGTTTTCCCTTTTATCCTTCACATATGCTAGAAGTGGTTTACAGACAAACAGGGAACCTGACAAATTATTTTCTTGCAGACCAATTTTTTTTTCAAAATTTAATGGTGGTTGGTCTGTTAGATTAAAAAATATACTTGTACCACTTTTGGTGTCATTATCACTTGCTTTCATAGAGTATTTCATTCTTCATTGCTTGCTTTCTTACTACAGTGATGTTTCGTTCAGTTACACAATTCATGCTTTCGATTCTTTGTTTTTGATGTATACAGATATATCATTGCTAAGCAGTGTTTGGCTGTTTTCACCAAATCAGGTTTAGGGATTTCACACCTGACTAGCTTACCATAGTTACTCAGATTTGTATTGTTATATTTTGAAGTAAATATTTTTGTTGATATAAGGGACTTCTGGAAAATACTAGATTCCTGTGTTTGATTTTGTAGCTTAGATAATTTGATAGCTTTTAAACATTATTGATATACCAAAAATACTGAAGCAAAAACAAACCATTAAACAAAAATGAATACCAGTGTTTATAAAAAAATAGATCAGAAATGCTGTAAGGTTGAGGAATGTGACCGTAAAAACTGTCAAAAAAAAAGAAAATTACTTGCAAAATAGTTCTCTTATATGAAAATTCTCTATTATGCATACAGCACTCATTCTGTTGCTTGCAGTTATTTTTAAAATGGGGAACCAATATAAAACTGAGATATAGAGGTCCTTGCCCATTTACTGTACTAGAAAGTGAGCTCATTTGTTTCAGAGCAATATTTTTTAATTGAACCCTTAAGTACATTAATACTGTAAGGAAATCTTTAATTAGTTAACACGAAAATCAGTATTAATTTGTGCACTTTGTGTTGATAGAAATACAGTTTGGGCAGAAAAACGGTAAAGACTACTTAATAACTATATTGTATTTGGTAGCTTCCATACTGTGTATAACCTATTGGCTTTGATATAGTGTTTAATATTGGTCTTAAAGCACACTCTACTATTTGTAAATAGATATTGTATTTGAAGCTTGTTTAGAGCATTGCAGCTGTTGTATTGTTTTAAAGTTTTAAACGTATAATTGCTTGCATATCTTATTGTTTTTATCTGGTCATTCAAAGTTTATTGTTCCTTCTTTCTTCGAACTTTTCAAGAAAAAAAAAAGAAAAATTTCAAGAGATACAGATGTTTGTCAGTGTTTTTGCATTCCACTTTTTAAATGTTGCACATTACATTTCTGCAAGATGTTGTCTTCAGGATATTTTATGTGACATAGGTACTATATTTGAGGTGCTATCTGGATAGAATGGCTGACACACATTGATAACTTTGTCTTTTGTCTCTTACCTGTATCTTATTGTTTTCTGCATAAGCATTGCACATACCTTGTGTATGCAACACTCTATTCATATTTTAAACTGGACAGCTTAGAAGTTTTGCATGATAAGTAATTTCCATGGTTTATCTAATTTAGTTGCTATTAAATTTTTTTATGTGTAGTAACACCGCTTTTTTGACTGTATTTCTTGCAGTTGTACTTAAGAGTGGCAAAACTTGTCATTGGCAGAAGGTTTACAATTTATTATAACAATTACCCTGTTTCTGACAAATAATTTTGGAAACAATAATTCCATCTGTTGAAATATGACATGTAAAAGTTGTATTTCCTCTAAAGGAAAAGAAGGACCTGGGTGGTTAAGTGGTTATAGTTACTGACTCATGACCACTAGCCTAACTTCGAGTCCCACTTGCCCTGCTTAATATGTTAAGGTTTCCAGACACCTACCCAAGGTCCCAGTTTTTACTGTTCAGATGGGTAGTTGTCTGAGCTTTCTTCCCCAGATAAGTCGGGTAGTCACGATAAAGCTGAAAAATTGATGAAAGTGACCATAAACCCCAACAAACAACCATCATAGGAAAAAGCATCATTAAAAGTAACTGACACGAAAAAATAAACTTGATAATGATGAGTTAAGGATGATTCATTGCAGGAATTCAGATAGTGCCTAGTTATTGATAAGTTTCTGCATGTGAACAGTAGTCATGGTCTTATTATCAGCAGTAGAAAATTCTGAAAATTTGTAAATAATGCATGTGATTCAAATATATTACAACATAAAGATAGCTTAAGTGGGGCTCATCCTGTGTTCTTGCTATTATACATGTGTAAGGACAGATTTGAGTTAAACCATCAAAATTATCCATGTTACGTAAAATTGTGTCATTTACATAATGTTTGAATTGCAACACTTGACCCTTGCACTCTACCATATTTAATTTCATTGGGACTGGAAATATCTTTTAAAGCAATAAATATGTAGGTCTATGGTTTTTGTTCCACGAGAGCTTTGTCATAGCTAATGCTAAAAATAAAAATCTATTATATAATTTTTCATGGAGCATGTGAACAAAGTCTGAAGTATAAAAACAGAATCCCCGGGGTCATGCCATTTACTTTTGCTTGATATGCAGTTGCAATAAAAGTAAACAAAGTTTGCTCTTTTAGATTTCATAGTGGGGCTTTATATAGTTAGTAATAGCATGGTACATATGACAGAATTTCAATTAATTTTGTTTATTCTGAAATTTAAAATAAAAAATACCTATAAATGAACAAAAAATTGAATTAAGATCG
>JAOXYI010324640.1:0-10334 GCA_028566495.1 Lithophaga antillarum
GCTTGCAGAAACTACACTAGAAGTTTGTAAAGAAACTAATTCTACACGTAAGTATCTTACACACATGCATTTACATAAAGATGATCAAATATTTTTGTAATCTGAAAGCCAAAGCAGACAGTAAATAGAATGAAAAGTTTATGTCTCCATGTTATGAAAAGCAAATCAGTATATATTTCACTACCCTACAAGTTTAAAAATGCTTGGATCAATTCATTTCATTTTTACATAATTATGTAATTATAATTCAGGGTGTCAATGGCTTGCTACAACTATACACAGAATTTGTACAATTTACTTAAATTTACAACTTTATCTTTTAGATATTTTGAATTTACAAGATCTTTTACAAAAATACTGAGTATTATATGGAATAGAAGAACAATATTCTGTTTTGACACAAACTGTAGCTATAATGCATTACTTTCACTTACATAAACATGTAAACAGAATTAATCCCATGTTTATATATTTACATATCTCTGGTTATTCACCAAAAGCACTATTTCTTCAAAATTGGCGACTATGAAGTTCAAATAGCAAGCTGAACATTTCCCACCAATTTCAAATTAATACTAACAGAAAGTGGTAAATATGGTACGTACATTACATATTCCCAGACATAGCTGTTTTTCTGCAATGTTCTGGCAAACATTTATAAATTTCAATGTTTTTTGCAAGCTACCTGCAAACATGAGATAGTGTTAAGAAGTTTTCTGCAAAGTTGCTGCGAACAAATACAAACTTCCTGACTTCCCTGCAATGTTTCAGTAAACACTGAGGTATCTTAAAAGTTGCTGCAAGGTTGCAAAAAGAATTTGCAATGTTTGCAGGAGTGTCACCGCTAGATGCAAACACCTACAAAGATAAAATTTTGTTTCCTGCACACAAAATTTATTGCAGCAAATTTGCTGCATATTAGCAACAAGCTTTGTTCAGACATTTGTGTTTAGTAAGGGTTAATGATGCATAATTTATACGTGAAATTAATCTATATCATTACCAACCAATGATTTGTTAATTTATAATTACAATAGCAGTAAATGAAAGCCTGGTTTTAATTTTATTATCTTCGTTTAAAGTTCAGTTACATAATTTGCCATATGCATTCCAAAGGGAATAAATTTGCAATACGAACCGGAACTAACAGCTATATTACAATTTGTGTGAAAAAAGAAACCAAATTAAAAGGAACCAAACTTAAGACCTTAATTACATAGAACTATGTTTTTTTAGTTCGCTCAATAGATATCATCAACTAGAATGTTTTATGACGTAATAAATTCTCCTATATGGTTTCTTGACTAATATTTTGGCAGAGTACAACAAATAACCGATAATACTGTTTGGCGAATTTTGTCATGACTTTATAATTATCAACTTTTGTATAACACAATGAAAACTGATCAACAATCAAACTGTTGATAACTTTTCATTAATTATTCAACATTTTGAAAACTAATGAACGTCAACCAACATTACTTTACAAAACATTACCGGACAAATAGCAATACGATTGATAAGCGACCATTTGCCAATCACAGTCTGATTCAAGACTTGACTCTAAAACTATACTTTTATAAGAGTTTTTCTCTTATTGATGGCATACCGGTTCCTGCTCAAGCAGATTCAATGGAAGGCACACTCATTTATAATTTGCACGTAATATGTAAATATTTTAGGCTTTGTAAACAATTATGGCATAATTTTATTGCAAACACAAAATTCACGGTTAATTACAATATTTGAATTTATTATACATTACATACAAATTATATGCAAAATGTTCTTTCCATTGACTTTGCACAGGCATGGAATCGGTATGTCCCAACTAAGGGAAACAACTATTGAAAAAAATATAATTTTAGGGTGGTCTAAAATTGGCAAATTGCCTATTCCGCCATGAGTTCAAAGTAAAGTTGTATAATCAATCACTGCATCGATTTTCGTTGTACTTGGAGTCAAGCCATGTTGGTCAAAGACTTGTCCACAAACATCTAAAAATATAAATCAAATAGCAGAAAAAATAATAAAGAGTTACGGTTGAGAGGGATTTCGTGTTTCTCCTTTGGTAAACACTTTGAATGAGCCCACTAGTTCATTTTCAGAACTTATGGCGGGCATTTCTTGCACGGTATTTTAAGGCGCACCAAAGATTAAAATAAGGATTTACCGTGCCTCTTAATACATTAAAAATTACAGCTAAAAGATTACACTACAGACAACAATATTTGATTCACTGTAATAGATGATTTATTTAATGATTAAATTTGAGTAATAATACAAGTCCATTCTGCCTTGTACTGTGTTGTGTTTTTCCACCATATCATCTTAAAAGGGGACTAGAAGTATTTCAGTTTTAGGATATAATACTCATGTTGCTAAGAAGCTAAATTTCCCTATCAATTTAAATGATCTCAAACTATAACGCAATAATCGACCATGGTTTTGGCTGTTCTGTTTAGGTCCTTTTTGATTTTGATGTATATATTTGGCTTCCCAATATTCTTGATCTCGAGCATACCTGATGAAGGTTATTCCAGAAACACGTGTCGTGAGCACTGAAACTGGTATCATACGTTTATATAATACGAAATAAAACGATAATCTCAAATCATAAAAATAATAAAATATAACTGGCGATATCGACTGGCAAAATCGACTTTATTTAAGCAAGCCAACAGCATTTAAGGTCAAACGTCACCCGAGTTAGCAAAGTTACTTCCTACATAAAGGCATACGAGGCTGTAAATGTTCCCCGAAGGAGGAAAGGTACTTCTTCCGGCTGCAAACGTTCCCAGAGGGAGGAAAGTTACTTCCTCCATAAAGATATACGGTATTGTAAACGTTCCCCGAGGAGGAAAAGTTCCTCGGTAAATGAAGGTATTAGGGTTTTGACGTTTCCCGGGGAGGAAAATTCATTTCACCATCAAGGTATACGGGTATGTAAACGTTCTGCTATGGAGAAAAGTTATTTCTTCCCTAAAGATATACGGTAGATGTTCCCCGAGGGAGGAATGTTATTTCCTCAATAAAGGTATACGGGCTGTAGATGTTCCCCAAAGGAGGAAGGTTACTTGGTCGTGGCGAGGTTTGCTTGACTCCAACCTTATTTGACAAGGATTGCCAGTATTTCTGCTGAAGGTCGGGGGTTCTCACAGGGTTCTCCAGCTTCCCCATCCAAAATAAAACAGACCTCACGATATAGCTGAAAAATTGCTGATAGTGGCGTAAAATGCCCATTCAATCATTCAATCAATTAGTCTTCTGTAAAGGTAAAGGGGTTGAAGGTGTTCGCCAGTACGAAAGTTTCTTCCTCCATAAAGGTATACGCGACTGTAAGCGTTCCCCGAGGAGGAATGTCACTTCCCCATAAAGTTATATGATATGGCTGTACACATTTTTCAATGGAGGAAAATTGGCTTCTTCCATAAAGTATACGGTGGTTGTAGAATTCTCCGAGGGAGAAAAGTTAGTATCTGTATAATGATACACAGTCTTAAACGTTTTCGGAAAGAAAAGTTATCCGTTCCATTACGGTATACGCTTATGGACGTTCCCCGAGGGAGAAAAATTAATTCATGTACATGAAGGTTTACAGGGCCGAAAAATATGCTCCAAGTGAGGAAAGTTACTTCATCCATCAAGATAAACGGGGATGTAAACGTTCCGCTAGAGAGAAAAGTAATTTCTTCCATAAAGGTTTACAGTAGACGATCCCCGAGGTAGGAATGTTACTCCCTCAATAAAGTTATACGTGCTGTAGACGTTCCCCAAGGGAGGAAAGTTACTTTCTGTGTAATGGCACACAGGCCTTAAACGTTCCAAGAGAAGAAAAGTTGTTTCCTCCATGAAGATACTGGTTGTAGATGTTTGCCGAGGACGAAAGTTACTTCCTTCATAAAGATATATGAGGATGTAAAAGTTTCCCGAGAAAGGGAAGTCACTTCCTTCATAAAGTATACGGGGGCTGTAGACGTTCCCCCATGGACCAAAGTTTACTTCCTGCATAATAGCACACAGGTCTTGAACGTACCCAGGGGAGAAAAGTTACCTCCTACATACACGTTCACCGAGTGAGGAAAGTTACTTCCTCCATAAAGTAAAACGGGACTGTAAACGTTCCCCGAGGGAGAAAAGTTACTTCCTGCATAATGGTACACAGGCTTAAACGTTTTCCGAGGAAGAAATGCTACCTCCTTCATAAAGATATACGAGTTGTAGACGTTCCCCGAGGGAGAAAAGTTACTTCCTACATAAAGGTTTATAGGGTTGTAAATATTATCCGAGGGAAAAACTTCTTTCCCCATAAAGGTATACGGGGCTGTAAATGTACCCCGAGGGAGAAAAGTTGCTTCTTACATAATGACACACATGCTTTAAACGTTCCCCGAGGGATGAATATTTGTTTGCTCCTTTAACATATACACGGCTGTAGACATTCACCGAATGAGGACAATTTACTTCCTTCCTCCATAAACGTATACGTGTATCTTTCTCATTGATTGTTTTTAATAGCCGTGTATTAGATTGTACTGTTGGTGTTTATCGTCAATTACATTAATTTTCCAGCAATATTGTGAGGACGTAACTTTAAGGGTGGGGAAAGCCCGGATACTATCCAGCTGAATGGTGAAATCCTCGACCTTGGGTTGGTATGTGGAAATCTTAACACATGAATTGACTCAAACCACGCGGCCACCGAAACCCAGGCAGGTATAAATTTAAGCTGTTTTTTTTTTTTTTCATTAAAGGGCAGTATTATTGGTTTACAATTTAAATGCCATGTATGGAACTTTCATTTCAGTATTAGAATACACAATGTAGATTACTGGTCCTATAAATATTATTTATTTGGATACTCTTAGCGTGTGCATAAAAGCACAATCCGGTTAAAACGTTAAGGTGCACCTTCCTCTTCCGTGGGAAAATTTCGACATAGTATTACAATGTTGAAAAATAAAACATTGTAATTAAGCTTATTTCTTAGGAACATAAATGATGAAATATATATATTCTCGTAATCACCCAAACGGTTTGAATCATCGTCCTGTAACAGAAAATGCAGCATATTAGGCAATTATATAAACTTACTTTGCTTTTTAAAATAACATTGCCAGGAATAATAAGCAGGTCTTAAAAAATATTCTGCTTTTCTGCAACAACAAAAAAATATAATTTCTGAAGCACTGTGTAAGTTAAGTAACAAGAATGTGAACGTAGTAGCTTGAGAATTACAAGTTTTCTGAGAAGTGCAAGCACGTTTGCTCACTGGATCCAGTTTTATCCTTGAAAACCTCCGGAATGACGAGTGGAATATAAAAGTATGACACCAATTTCAGTGCGCACGACACGTGTCTCTGGAACAACCTTCATCAGGTACGCTCAATTACGTTAATATCCATTTACCAAATTAAGCAATCAATCCTCCAGATATAAAAATAAGTGTTCTTGATCCAGTAGAAATAACAGCAGCAGTCATGTCATGATCGTCTAGAGATAGCAGTGAGTATTCATGAACGTCTAGAAATAGCAGTGAGTATTCATCATGCCCTAGAGATAGAAAATGAGTGACCATGATTCTCAAGAGATAACAAAGAGTGTCCATGATCATTCCTAGAGATAACAATCAGCTTTATTTTCTAGAGATAACAATGTGTAGTCACAAGTCTCTTTGAACCTTTTTATAATTTCTTTGCTCTAATATTTCGTCCTCCATTTTTCACGGTCAGAATCGTACACCAGTATAGCAAACATCGAAGTGGTGACCCCAAGTGGTGGTAAGTTTCTTTCTGTTTTTTTTTTTTTTGTTTTTTGTTTTTTTTTTTTTTTTTTTTGTTTAATAATTACAAATTAACGCATTTGAGGCAGATGAGAAATAATTTGAATAAAGTAAGATCGTTTGTTTAAATCGTATTTTACATGATTTGAAAATATAAGAATGTGTAGTGTACCGCGTATTGATTTGAAGTGTACGGCATATAGAAAATTATCAGATTTATTGATTTTTCTCCACTTCGGTCCTCGCAATGTCTTTCAATGACCGGTGTACGATTCTACACGAGTATTTTATTAACTTCAGTTATTCTGTTCTTAGAAAAAGGAAGGATTGAATTAGGAAATAAGTATTCAGGTCTTTGTCCTACCGTGCAGTATAATGATATCAAGGTTTCGAGCTTTATTGATGATACATGTAACTTGCTAATAACAGTAAATCTTGTCGCTGCCGAGAGGTAATATGGAAATATTTATGTGCCTTGTTTTTTTCACCTATTTCTACTGCCGACGTTCATTAACCCAATTCCATTATCCTGAATGGATATGCATTAGATAAAAGGATAAAAGTGTGGCCAGATCATGCAAATTGCTACTTGTCTTTGTTAAGCCAAGGACATCCGTTTTTGGTTGTTTGTTTGTATGGTTGTTTTGTGGGGTTTTTTTTTTTGTTTTTTGTTTTTTGTTTTTGTTTTTGTTTTTGTTTCTTGGTTTTTTTTTTGTGTCTTTTTTTTGCGTTTTACGTTGACCTACATGTCAGGCAGTACATGTAGGTGGAGCAGGATTTCTCATTTACAATTTTAGCTCTAGCTGATCGGAGAAGTGGAATTCACTTGTGCATATGCGCTTTATACCTGTTACTGCGAAAGTACTGAAATTTGTAGGTACAAAATTTCGTGGTATTAAGAGAAATTTGCTGTTTCGAGTGTCCTAAATTCGTGGACTTCCTTTTATAGTTCTATTTAAAATTTACATTTAGTGGAGGTTTAATTTCGTGGATTGAATGAACCAAGAAATCTATGAAAATTGATAACCCAAGAATGATAATGACTTCACGGTATATGTTTTGGTCTCATCATTTGCACCGTCCCTTGTTCTATATATAGATGCATATGAAGAGTGGAATTATCTAATCTGCTAGATATCAGTTGTCTTGTCCGTTTGGATATGTTACGGTTATGGAATTTGAAAATTCATTGGAATGAAACCGCTTAGCCTCATCACTGTTGTGTTCCAGTGAAATCTTTTTCTTCTTCATGTAATACATGTAAACAAGTGCAGGAAGAAGGTCGTGCTTCTATATGCAGGAAGACGGTCGTGAAAAACACCGTATACATATACAAAAAGGTCTCTGTCCTATCAAGAAATATAAAGACATGTAGCTTTATATCGTGAAACATTTGACTTAGTATGTATTGTAAATCTTGTCTGTGCCAAGAGGATATATTTACGCCTTTAGGTTTGTTTCCTTACTACATAAACTTGTAGTTCTGTTTTCTGAATGAACATACAAACGCGACGAAAAAATGCACAAATGTCAAGTCACAGACAAAATTTCCATACCTCTTTCTTGGGTTCAATCTCCCCTTTCAGTTTTTAGATATAATATTGTTCCTTATCATCTATACGTGTGGAATAAGATCTCGGATCTTTGATTCATTGGTTCGGGCCCATAAAGGGGCCAAAAAAGGGCTTTGTTACCGGAACGCCTCTTTCAGTTTTAAGTTCATATGTTTTTATTATTATATATTTAGAATTTCTCCTTACTATCTGTAGATACGCAAAAAGGTCTCAGATTTTTTTATTCATGGGTTTGGGTCTACTGGGGCCATTAAGGGGCCAAATATTGACTTTGTTAAAAATTTGTCTAGGGAACATCTCTTTCAATTTTTGGTTCAGAGGTTTATTCTTACATAGTATTGTTCCTTACTATCTGTAGATGTGCAATGAGGTACCGAATTTTTATTCATGAGTTCGGGGCCCATTAAGGGTAAAAAAGGAACTGTTGAAATACAGCTTGTCACAGGAACTCCTCTTTCAATTTTGAGTTCACATATTTTATTCTTATATATTCCTTACTATCTGTAGATGTGCAGTGAGGTCTCATTTTTTTCCAAGGTGCAGGGTCCAGTAAGAGGCCAAAAAGGGACTTTGTTGAAAAACAACAACCTTGCAATGGGAACTCCCCTTTCAATTTCCATTGCAGGGGTTTTATTTTTATAAAGTATTCTTCTTTACCATCTACGGATGCAGGTTAATTTCATAGTTACAGTAGCGTGACAAACTGAAAAGTGCGGGGACAGCTTTTATTTCTGATAGCCGCCATTACTAGTGTTACGTTGCCATTATATATCTTGTTATGTTTTATCAGATCTGACCTCAGTTCTATTGTCTGCAAAATCTTCAAGAAAGAAAAATCTTCCGTCAGTATTTTGTAGTTGAGACATTTAATCCCTTTTACGTCCTCTAAAGAAAATTAAAATATACTGAGGAAAAAGGAGCTTTAGTAACACGAAAAGTGTCTTGTACTGATGTATGTCCAGTTAAAACTGGTCCCTACGGTGATTCTTGTGTGGTTAACAGGTGCTCGTAGGAACTTTTAATTATCCTAGTGGCCTGATTAAGCTTATTATCTCTTATGTCTGTCTGCGACGAACAAAAGGCTAATTTGTTTTCTTAGAATTCCAGCTTATATTTTTTCCAATCAATTACAATATTCATTTTGTATGATTTATAAAAGTCTTTGAATCTAGTTTAAAATCATGTGTTTACAAAATAAAAAAAAATACCGAAGATTCAGTCTGAAAGTATAACATTTACATCATGTTTAAAGCAATTGAATTTTTGTGAATTTTGTTTACTGCACTTTTTCACGAAAGCACATTTTTCATAATAAATTGCATAGAAAATATAAAGGGTATTTTGTGAAACGTTAACTTTCAAAGTAGCTGAAGATCCTGCAGTAGTGGTATCGTATTTATTTGCAGGTAATGTTAAGTTTACTAGCAAAAGAGTGAGGTATTTCCCACATCAGAATGTATCAGGAAAAAATGTTCACTTGGAATGATTTCTAATCTCGACAGGTTAGCAACGGACACGTTAAATTGAAGCTTATCCAATTACACCTACAATGCTTAGTTTTTTGTGTATGAACTGTAAAGGTCATTATTTACCACTATTTAGATGTTATGTTAATCAAATGGACAAAAATGAAACGATCTACATAACAATTACTTTTAAGTAAATAAAAATATTAAATAAAACTTATTTTTATGTAATAAAATATGGTAAAAATCCCCAAAATATAGCCAGAAATGAAAAAAAAAAAAAAACTGATATCGGAAAATAAATACTTTTGCCAAAATAATTCCTTAGTGTCAATGGTTTTTGTGCAGTTAACTGTTTCTTTTTCTATTATAATATAACTTGGAAATGTGTATAAATTCGATTCAGGGCAATTGAAATCAATCAAAAAGAACATTTATTTCAGATAGTAAATCCCGTAACAAATTAATGTTTGGAAACAATTGAATTTAAAACCTTTGAACTAATACCGAAATATAACTAAGGAGAATTGTAAAAACCTTGGAAACATTTTATGTTTTCACAAATTTATCATTTGTCCTAAATGGCCATTTAGATAATTTAATGGGAGGTATCAAAATAGCCGTGCAGATAGTATTGTTAAATTCAACTTTGATCAGTAACGTTTTTAAAATTTAATTGGCTATTACAACCTATTATCACTGGCTCTGAGCATTTCACAATACTTTTAAAACACAATGGTTAATAGATAAATATGGACGGAAAAATTAGTAAAGATTTTTAACACATTGTTTCTTTATTTAATAACATATGAACTGTCAAGAAGATTGAGTTATTTCTAAATTTAAATGACTTTTAAATCCTTTTTATGATTCAACTTTGTTATGTGTTTAAGGATCGGGTCTCGTTCTTGGCTTTCAACGGAAAACTGTTACAGAATATATTTATAAGTGTACGTGTATTTATATGAGGGAAAAAAAGATATTTTACTATGTTTTAGCACTTACGTGTAAATATTTCTTTTTTTTTAACTTCTGGACAAATTGCATAAAATGTATATGTACTAGTATAATGAGGATATCCTATGAATTAATAAAACTAAATTCTTACTGATATGAATCAACTTAATTCAATATTTCAATTTACGTATTTAAAATATTAAATAAACACGAACTGTAGTTGTAAGATTTTTAATTTTCAAGATTTTGAAATTGTTATTTAACAGTAGTTTTAAATGGATATACTTATATCAAATTGGCAGAAATATCTAGTTAAAATATAATAATACAAGAATTTTCTGGTCAATAAAGTAGTTTCACACTCAAATAAGGTACATGTCTTTTAAAAAAAAAGCTCTATACAGAGAAATATTGTATGTGTAAAACTTGCTTATACAGACTAGACAATCAGTCTTGGTATTCATTTACTTGCTGATTTTCTTTTTCAAAAGAAAAAATAAAATTTTAACTTTATTTTTTTTTATTTTGATAAATTTGATATTTTGCAAATAGAAT
>JAOXYI010324751.1:0-10332 GCA_028566495.1 Lithophaga antillarum
GTTTTTGTATAGCTGTTAAGTGGACAATGCATGCAATATCACTGCACAAAGCTTATTACCTTTAACACTTCCGATAAGAGGATTTAACTTAAGAAGATAAATGAAACATCTTTTATTATCTTAAGGAATAGTGAATTGAATTTTCACAGAAATATAAAGAGATATCAAAGAAAAATTTTATAACTGCAATATTCCAGTGACAGATAATGTAATGTATATGCATGTAAAGAAAACATTAAATAATCAGAATGAAAAAGTTAATGTTGAATCAAAGGACAAGGTGGGATAAGAGATATATTTAGTCCCCAGTAGGCCTTTTCAAGGTTAGTCCGGCGCCATTTTGGATTTGCCCCCAAGCGAAACGTTATAGTCGAAGTTTGCTGTGACGTCAATGTGGTTGCCCAGAACGTTCGTTACGGCAATTTTGACGTCACAATAAACCGTGTCTATGAGATTTCGCCTGGGGGCAACTACACGATGGCGCCGCACTAAACTTTAAAAGGTTTATTATGGCAATTTTTAAAGTTTATCATATTTACAGTTTAATTTTGCTGTTAAGCCATTAAATGGATAAACTTTACAAAATAATACACTAAAGTTGTACAATAATGATTTGTTTTCCGGTTCAAAAAGCATGTGCAAACATGAATGAAAACTAGACAAGTACGAAAAAAGTCCAAAATGACAATAAAATAGCAAAGTTTGGTTGTTTTAAATATGAGTACCACAAAAATACTTAGTAGACTCAAACGTTGTATTGTTACATTGTATGGAAAATAAATTAGTGGCACTCGCGTCCTATAAAATTTAAGTTTGTCGAAATCTATGGAAAAATGCGATATTTTGAGCAAATTGCCATGATATGGTAATTAACAGCGACTTTGTCATGTCACTGTGACGTAATTCTAACATACTGACTTACAAAATTTTATTTTTCTTTAGGAATAGTGTCTTTAGGTAAAAAATATCGCGCATTTCATTTAAAATTTTTTTAAAAAGGGACCTTATCCTTTCTTGTCCTTTGCGGACATTAATATGAGATGGCGAACTCGGTTACAGGAGTTTTGTAAAATATTGTTTCGTATTTCAATCATAACATTTTTTTCAATTTGAAAGGATTGGTGAAATTTACCCTTATAGAAGGCGTTTGTGTCATGCTATTAAACTGTTCAGAAATACTAATGAGTTTTCAGCTGAATTAATTCTAATCTATTGTTAAATGTTTTTCCAATACCATATGGGATTCTTTATCAGATGTTGAACACATGGAACAGACATTCTTCATCTGTTCAAGATAAAGTTAACATAGTAACATTTATGCCGTGTTTTATAGTTTACAGAAGGACATGCTTACCCTTCCGGAGGACTCTGAATTCACTCTAGGTTTTTATGGGAATTCGAGTTTCCCTGTTTTTTTTATTTCGATGTTGTTTGGTACCCTGCTTTTATTGTCCTTGTCACTCTTTTTACCTGTTCTTGTCTGGCTGTATCAACAGACGGCTTTTGGGTGCTTCTAAGGTAATCTTCTATACATGTTCCAATAAAGGGAGCACTAAAAAATATTGATTTTTGTTGTAATTGAAAACTTTGCTTAGGATATTTTGAGACATTCATTTGCATAATATCATAAGATCAGAGGCTTATTTAACTTTACTTAATGAAACAATTATTTTATGGAGCCTTTAAGTTTGACAAACTATATAATGTAGCCATGACCACGGTATGCAAAATCGGAAAATGCATATCTCATAAATAAAAGAAATACATGTGTATTTTCATTTTAGTTGTGCTGATGTAACTTCTAATAAAAATATATTTCAAATAAGTCGGGTCTTCCATAAATTAAAAATTCACAGATGACAAATATTGAAGCAAACTGACATAATGTTGGGTTTATTTGAAGATCAATATAAAAGTACCTGTTCAGCATTATAAAATATTGATTAAAGTACAAATATTCACAAATGCATTTGAAACTGAGGATAAAACAAAGTGAAGAATAAAATTTGATCTAGTGTACATTCCATTGTTGTTTGGCTCTGTAACGGTTTCAATACAGTAGTGTTACATCCTAAATATAAATTTCCAGCACATGATCACTTATCTAATGTACCGAATATACGTGCGATATCAAAACAGTGAAAATGCCGACTGTCCCTTTAGTATATGTAAATTACATTGCGCCTTTTGGAATCTACCTAAGCATTCCGAGGAACAGAAACGTCTATACTTTTCAGCAAGTGAGACAGCTTCCTACATCTCCGTCTCCTTATCATTATCCCACATTAAAATAAACGAATATGTATACCCTTTGACTCTTTTTTTATGAACAAAACACAATGACAAATAATATTTAATGACAAATTTAATATAACATTTGAATATGCTGTCAAGAAGTACGAGGTTTGAACTGAGATCACTGATCTTTGGG
Source organism: Lithophaga antillarum (assembly GCA_028566495.1). Classification (NCBI taxonomy): domain Eukaryota; kingdom Metazoa; phylum Mollusca; class Bivalvia; order Mytilida; family Mytilidae; genus Lithophaga; species Lithophaga antillarum. The sequence goes on from JAOXYI010324751.1 coordinate 2,432, forward strand.
GTATTCATAATTAAATTAAATAGAACATTTACTTTCAATATAAAGATAGATGAATTGCTAGCATGATTTTGTTTCATACAATTTAACAGTTTCTCCTTGTAACGGAAGGAGATTGATAGGTTAGTAAATCCATCAGTACGTTAGTGCAGTCAACCACAAAAATCCTCTTCATTAGCTTTCAACTTCATATTAGACCCATTTTTCTCTCATGGTTAACACTTTAAACGGTTTACTGTTATTTGCTGATGTGTGCCAAGAACCAATTTAGACTGGTTAGGATTATTTTAGGTCTGAAACAAACTTATTTAGAATAATATTTTATGCTTTCAAATAATACTTTAATATTTATACTTATTGCAATTTCTGATTGGATAATGTTTGTAATACGTAGAATGACAAGATATTATTACATTGGAATTCGCGAAAAGGGCTTTACATGCGAAATGCAAAACAAATATACTTTCAATTTGCAGAAAACATAATTGACAGATAAAGGAATTCTATGACAACAGTGCGTCAATAGCACAAAATGTAATGCATGCGAAATCTAGGGGATGGAAATGACGAAAAAAATTTAGTTATTTCTTTACATAATGTATATTGAAATATAAAATACATTGCACCAAAAAGCCTAAAGAAGTGAATGATGAATATGAAGAATAAGTACAAGATTTTGTAAGATACAAGACGATGAACTAAGGACGATAAATGGCTGTTTGTTTTCCAATCTTGTATCTATTTGTTTTCACGACAGACACTTCACAGTTGCTAGTACTAATGAAAAATACTGGAAAACAAAGACAAAGCATATCAGTGAATCACAAATGGAAAATACAATTACAAATAAAAGTTCCACTCTGAAGTGTGCAGAGAAACAGGTATTTTCATTGAAACTGGTGGGATCAAACTAGTTTTACAGCTCCGCAATTTCCTTCTGGATGAACTGTCAAATCAACAAATATTCCTGAACTTCTTCAAAATCAAATAAAAGAAAGTATTCATTCTGGAAAACGGTACTTCTTTTACGCATTGCATTGCTTAATTGTGGGTCATATCTGCAGGTACCGTTTTCGTAGCTGTGCTGTTTAACAGTTACGTTAAGTAAAGAGTAATTGATGATATATAAAGCTATAGAGGACATACACAATAAAAAGACATAGTCGATAAAACGTATCACCGTTCATCTTAAACTTTTCGTGACTAAAGAAATTACTAAACGTTGTTTTCAGATTTGTTAACTTGTACAATAAATGTGCTGATGAGTGAATAAACTAACTGTTAGTGACATCAGGCTACGGTTGAAGATGTCATCTTGTTGCAGGATTGAAAAGCAGTAGCACTTAGCACGAGAATATAACAGTTTGAAAATATTCATAAACCTAGAAGTTATATTAACTCTGTTATTGCCGGATACGTTTTTTCACTGTATTTGTATCGAAATGTCATTAATTCATGCGCAAAACTACGTACCAGTTTATTTTGTTTATACCTTCACAAGCTTAAGAAATTCTTCATATTACCCGTATCTTGAAATTGTTTTGCTTTCTATTTGATAGGAGTTAAATACCAACTCAGTCGTTAGTTACATAAAAGAAATCACACTACATTTTACACTTTACTAATCTGAGCCTTTAAAAGGCATCTGTTGTTTGATAAATTTCAAGTAACAGTTTTTATGTAACATCGCATTTCACATAAATTTTACCGGAATCTTGCGAAGAGTTTTCGGGCGTCAATTACATGATTAACATCTTCACACTATAAGTGTCATTTTTATCAAATATGTTGTAGATCATGATGTTAGAATAACAGAAGCTGACAGCAACTGAAACTGCGTCAGCGAGTATTTTACCTCCATATTACAGTTTGATCTGGAGTGAATATAGTCTTAACCTTACACTAGCAAAGGGTCTAGTTGATTCGCTGACAAGAACGGTCCAAATGGTAAAGTAAATCAAATAAAGCTGTCCATTGATTTAATTTGTTTTCATCAGAATGTCAGTGTGCTTCATTAATGAAACTATAGAAACTTTTCACCCACACAGGTTCCACAATAATTAAACTCGTCACGATTGTCAGTTTCTCCTACAAATTAGTATAATAATGTTCACAGACAGGTGTCATTATTATTACTTGTATTGATTGTCCACTTTCGAACAATTTAATCTGGTTCCATTATCTGATGGCCTTTAGGTTTGTAACCAACAATCTGTTTTGGTTGCAAAAATGCAAAATTGTAACATCAAACCGGAATCGTATTCATAATTATATGGTAGTTATCGTGAGTGGGGTGATGGAATTGGAATATCCTAACCTGTTGCAGGGTCATAGGTTTAGTACCGTCTCTAGATGCTTGGCATTATATGCTCGTAACAGGTACTATATGCAAAGCAAAAAATTCTTATCAACTCGACAGTCCTGCTTCTGTGAGGAAAATTAATATTGTCAAATATTAATTTCTTCATTTTGAGATTAAAATGGGATAATCTTCCGACTGCGATTTTTTTTTTAATCATTTTCATAGTGGTGTCAGTTATTTGCGCACTAATTTTTCTGGGAATGGTTAATAAAGGACACAAAATCATTTATTAAATGTTTCATTACCAGTATAAGATATCTTTACCTTCCATTCTTTATTAAAACTTTAAGCAATTTTATGCTTGTTAGCACATCATGGTAATGATGATAACAATATACAAATCAGAGAACATTATAACAAATCGTTTCATGTAGCATGATATAAAAATCTTATTTATGTTAGAGTGACACCTGATACATTGGATATTAATAATAATATTGGCCCGAATTATTGTAAGGAAGTAAGGAATGCGTTCTTGTTGGCTGTGGCTACATGTAGACCACCTATGTTAGATACCAACTACTTTTCCATAGTTTCTACATTGCAGTTTTGTTATAATCCTTATACCTCTTCTTATATATTTTTGCATTAACATTCCGTTTATTAAAGTTCCTTATTCTGAAACCATTGTCATTCATTTCCAGTCTATCTAGCAGTAACGTAAAACGACAGATACAAGCTATGATGCACTAAATGCTTATTTAGAGACTACTAGTATGTTTCAACAAATTAACGTTGATATTTTAGTCACATGTGCAACTGTCAACAAATTTAGATACCAAATAAATTAAAATATTTGTAGGAACATTACCACAAGGTCATAAAAAGTTTCACCTAAAATAAATGTAAGGGTGACTTCTTTAATTAGAGGTGTTAGTTTCAAACAATTCATAGTACGTTACTCGAACACGCTTATGCAAATTTCCAGTCAGTCAATTTTTTAAATTATATTAAAACTAGGGTTGTTTGCGAATTATGGGCTTTTTTGGTGTTGAACACATGATTTTCTATGGACTTCCACATATTTGGCTTCGTGTACCACATGATTTGTTGCACTGCACATATAGTGCATCAGATGTACATTTGGGATCTTGTGATAACTTCTTTTACATTTGGCAAGCCGTTTTAACACTTATATATTGTAAAACTCATATTTATTTGATTCATATTTGATCTCACTATCTAATACATGTCTGTGTAAGGTTCTAGAGTAGGACTGTTTATAACTTGTTTGGTGGAACTTTTCAGGCAGCGATTTTGTTCTGGGAGAACTTTTCAACTAGGTACTTTATTCAAACGGAATGCCCGAAACAAAAGACTGTTGATATCACTTTGGTTTCCGTTTATCATTAAAAACTAAGTTCGTAATGGTGCCATCTGGAATTTGAATCACTATGACCAGAATGTCTGGTAGTGGTAATTGGCTTTGACTTTAAGTCATCACTACTACTGCTGCAAATTATAGAATCGACAAATAAAGTGAAAGTAAATAATTAACGTCTATTTGCTTTTTTTCAACGTAGCGTTTTTCCGAATTCAATCCAATGCTTGTGACTATCGTGTCAGAATGATTGATTTTTCACTAAATCTTTGTAACAGTGTTAAGATCTCAATTTCTTGACAAATCAGCAAAGTTGTCTTATGTAAACAGATGTTCTTATTCCGTGTCATTCTTAAGGTTTCTTCTTGTCAGTTATAAATAGGGTTTCATTTATCTCTCACCACAGTCCATTATATCTTCTTTGAAAATTTCTTATATTATGTGTTTTAATCCATTATTTCACAATTTACAGATTCTTTACGTCAAAAAAATTGTCTTCTACATTACTTTGTATCTGATCAAATTTAATAAGAACCGTGAATTTTAAAGGAATATTTAAAAAGCAGTCATATTTGAAAATTATTACGTTATCTCCGTTGCAATATTGTTAATGCAAAGTACTAAGTACTCGATTGCTTGACTCTTGCCCTTCCGTCTGTATGTCCTTCCGGGTGAAGAGGTATATTTTTTGTACGGCTGTCTCCTCTTACAGGTTTTCTCCTAGATCTCTATATTTATACAAGCTATAAGGATGTGCATATCATCATAAATAAAAATGCCATAAGTAGTTCGTAGAATTCAAGATTGTTAACGTAACAGTGGATACCAAACTTCAAAGAGCAGAAAGAACAAACTGGATGACATAAGACAACACCGATCAACAAATAAAAAACAACATATAACCAAAGGAATAAAACCTGGGACAAAATGAACTCCACGGGTGGCACCCGTTGTGAGGTCCTGTTTTTCAAAGCCAGTACATGGTCATTGTATGGCTGTAGGGGATAAGGATAAAGATTATAATGTTAAAAGAATGAGTTTGACCGACTGAAAAATGAAAATTCCGTAATGGTCTACTAAAACATGATGTCGGCCGTAAAACTTTTGGATTGATGACCTTAAGTTTCAGTTTTCGACATACTTGTTTCTGCAACTTTCCTGTTCAGTGTAGTCCTCTTTCTAGGAAGCCTTTATAATTTGAGCATGTCCTAGAATAACATATCAGCTGTGATACGTGTACACTATAAGAAGGTGACGCATGAATATTTCTACTCAAGAAAGGATAGTTTACAATTGGAAAATTGAAATCACCACGTTTGTCATAAATCTTAGGCCTCAGTTGTCACTCTTGGTCAATCTCGATGAATAAGTCCAAGTACTCGAACTAAATCATTTTTGCAGCAAACTTATGCATGAAAAGTGTGTGTTTTGTGCTGCTAACTCCTCCTACAGTTTTCCTCTTATATCTTTAACAAGTTTAAGATTCTGTAGAATGATTGTATTGCTTCTACAAAATAACCTGGTTGTGTGGAATTATTGGTGACAGGTCAATCGAGAATTTCATTTCTGTTAAGAGGTGGACAGGTATATGTTAATAGATTAACTCAATGATTCATTGAATATTTGAAAGCCTATATTGTGTATTGAGAGAGTGAAATTTAACGCCTTCATTTTTCACTTATGTTTATCAATTGAAATTTACCTCAAGTATACATATGCATGTATTGTTTTAAAAATTTATTCACACTTTCTTATTGTTTTATTTGATCATTTGTACTGTCAATTATTACCCAACGATTACCCAGTTGTTATCGTTTGTAACTGCAAGCTGTATTGTTTGTAAATAGTAGATTCGTCCAAATTAATAGTTAAAGGTTCGGATCACCCACCCAGCTTATGTTTCTATTACAATACACGTAATGCAATTGTACATGTGGTCATAAATAAAAAAAATTATAAATTTATCACAAAACCCAATATTGATGAACTAAGTAATTTTTCAACAAAGTTCTGTATGAAGGGTATATCTTTTATGCAGCTAGCTACTATAGTTCTCTGCATAGATCATTAAAACTCTGCAGGATGTTTGCACAAATAATGAAGATGTACATGTTCATCACCATCATCCATAAGAATTTAATGATATTTTGCAGAGCTCCGGTTTGTTGAACGTTGTCAGTTTTCAACAAAATTTTGTATGAAGGCTATATACTGTGTGCAGCCAAATCCTCCTACAGTTTTGCACTTATATATTTTATATTTGTAGAATGTTTGTACATGTACATATAAATGTTTGTACATGTACATATAATAATGATATGCATGTGGTCATGATTTAAAATTCGGTCAATTTTGCAAAGAATTCCAGGTTGTTGAAACGGTATTCAAATCAAATGTGTCTTACATATATTAACATTTGATTGCATGACCTTTGGGCGGTGGCATGAACCGTCTAGTTTCTTGTCGGGGGTTGCTATTACACGTTATTTAACAATCTTATGGCTTTTTTTTAACCTTGCACATTATTTATAGGGTAACCAAATCTGACTGCACTTAAATTCCGAGCTGATATTATCTTTGGTTCAGTTTTTTTAACCTGTGAACATTGCTAGACTGTGCTTTTGTATCAACTTTTATAACTGATATGAGAATGGATATTTTCACAATTGGTTAGGAAATGGCGTTTATTGAATTCATTGCTATTTCGCCGGTCCATAGTTAATGTTTTGTCCGAGTTAATGGGATATCTTTATGGTTGTTGCTGAGAGAAAACTCAATATTGTCTGTGCTTTGTTACTAACATTTCCTTAACAGATGTCCATTTCTCAATGTTCCATTTGCTTTCGGTGATTGCTTAATTATAGATTTATCACCAATACTGCTGGTGTCAGCGAAACTGTTGTAGTGCAAATCTTTAACCAGTAGAAATAGAAAAAAAAACAAACAAAAACAAATATAAAAAACTGCTTACGTGAAGTGAGTGAAGGCTGTGGATTTGTACCATCTTCTCTTTGAACTCATCTTTAAAAATATTAATTACCTAAAGCATACTAGTACTTCTTTAGGATACATCATCTGAGTATATTAAAGAAGAATACCGTATTTTCAAAACTTTATGTCTAAATATATTCATATAAAATCTGGCACATATGTTTTTGCTCATTCGGTTTCTAGTAATATATACTGAAAATCATCAACTCTGAACAGTTATATATGTACACTTGTTCAAGAAGTTAGATATTAGAAACGTTATTGATATTTACAGAGTTTTAAATACATTTCAGTAAACGAATAAGGCAAATAGTGATTCATGCTTAGAAGTTTTGAATTTAAAATTTAGCTTACAATTGCCTGACGTCAAGTTGTCATGCAATTCTAAGATTTACATTTACGTTCGGTATTTCGCGCAAGTGCGGAAGTTACAGTCCACTTCGAGGTGTAACGCGCATGTTCGGTATGTTCGGAAGTTCTGCTTTTCTGGAATAGTTTCCTCCACTTTCGAGAGAACAGCAATTATTTCAGGACGTAGATTTATATTGGGTATACTATCTACATTATCTATATTAATTCCATGCGTCTGCTATTTATATACCGGATTTGAATTTCATCAATCACTCCCTTCAGAGCAAAATTAAATCCCTGATATTGTAATGAGACTATCATTTGATATGTTTTTGTTGAAATTTACCGAACATTTGTGAGAAGAATTCTAGAACCGAGGATTATCTCAATGCAAGGTAACCTAAGATGGGTGTCGCATTACTTTTTGCACTTCTGGTTTTTCAGCGCTCTTAAACTAATGGTTTTGTTTCCATTCCTAAAGTTTTGGCCCGAGCATCACTGAAGAGACTTAAATAGACGAAACGCCGGTCTTATTATTAATTTCGGTATCGTTGATCTTTATTACATCAACCCTACTGTTTTTTCACTGGGACATGTCCCTAGACTTTATACGAGGTTTCTATCCATTCAGGATTTACTATCCACAGGAGCTACTGTCCGTAGGGATAACTTGTATAAAAAAATCAGGGGACAATTACCTGGGTTTTTTCTGACATTTTCAACATTTTCAAGCGCTTTTTTCATGGATCGTTCCAAAAAGTCACAGACAGAACGTCTGTTCACCGCTTTAACAATAAATTGTGGAAAGTTGAAGTCTATTTAAATCTCATCAACAAGAGAAAAAATGTTGATTTACTCCCCAGTTACTTGGGCTAGAAA
>JAOXYI010324861.1:0-10331 GCA_028566495.1 Lithophaga antillarum
TGTAACTGTCAGACTTTTCAGACATTCATAAATAGTTTTCTTAGAAGGTTTTTGTTTAAATTCTGATTCATTAAACAAATTGTCTAAAATATCATCATACTTGTTGCTTGAAATTTGTAAGTTATCTTTCTCAATCGAATTGTTTGTTATTAAAAGAAGGGCTAAAGCAAAATAAGAAGGGTTACATGTACTCTTAAAATTTTCAATTTCTTCTCGCAAAAATTGTAGTGGATACGTGAAGAAATCAACACTTGATAAACCTTTCTCCTGGAACATCACACAAAGGAGTGGGAAAAAATTATACATCATAATAACATCATCACTGAGTTGTGAAATGATATCATCAGTGAGATACTGTTTACTTATTTCTTTCCTCTCTTGTAACGACAAACATATATCAGTAGCATTTAAATTACAGCGCGTTACTGACAGTCCTGACCCTTTAAAATTACTTTCTTTGTACAAATGAGACCTGCTTGTCATAATTAATTTTATGCCTTGATTCTTTGCCAGCATTTTTTTAATGGCAAACCCCTCTGATTCCCAACAGTTCAATCTGTATTCATTTACAGAGTACTTTCCAAAAACATCATCGAATATGTATAGCTGTTTTGTGTCAGGTATTGCAAACTTGATAATTTCAGAAGGCGTTGAAGCAGGAAAAATTGTGAATCCTTTTGTCTGTTCTAAATTAAATGCTACATAATAAGCAATTGCAGACTTTCCCGATCCAGAAATTCCAGTTATCAAAACACATTGGTCTTCATTTGTTGTCTTCAGAACACAAGTTGCAGCTTCACTGACGTAGAATTTCTTATTTTTTTCTGCCCATTCCTGTTTCTCGTCATTTTGAATAACTGGAACAAACAAGAGTGAACGTTTTGTAATATTTTCTTTTACTAAACTAATTACCAGAAACATACAAATTTCAGTAACCATTCTATGTTCAAATATTGTTTTGATTAACACGATTTATTAATGGCATTTCGTTATTAAAATATAGTAATGATACATTAAATGAATCATACAGGACAAATTTAATAAATGATGATATTCGAAACCGTCATCGCTTTGCCAAAAAGCAACATGTCTTTTAATCTTGTTTGTGACCAAGATTTATTAAAATAAGTATGGATCAATATACATAGAATAATTATTGTTTTGCAGGTAGAATATGAATTTATCAAATGTTGGAATAGCTAGAAGACACCCTTAATAGATTTTAATAGCAATTCTGTTTTTTTTAAATATTAAACACATACATGTATAAGCATAAATAAGTGACTTCAAATGAAAATTTTCATCATTTCAGATATGAAACAGAACAAAATTTACCATTTTCACTTAAAATGACAGTATTGACCACTTGAGGAGTATTGACCGGGACGGTTAAAACTGGTTAAAATCGGGGGCGGTTTTAACCACCTAACCTTGAATTTTAGCATACATTTGCATGCCCATGTTATACAGGCGAGTGTCCGATACGACCTGAAAATGCTTTTGTCCTTACATCTAGCACGTTATTATGAAAGCCTTAGATCTTTCCGGACTACCTGAACCTCATAAGAGCACTACATATATGTGTACATGAATATGCATCATGGGCCAAAATCCTTTGCTGTTGGAACATGTTGGAAGTATGTCCCTCTTTCATGCACTGGATTCTTGTTCCTAGTAAGAGTGCAACAAAGCATAACAGGGTAAATTAGAAAAATAAGCTTTCAATAAACACCACAGAAAATATCGAGCCATCATACATGTATCTAAGACTTAACTCTTTCCATGTGTAAATTTTCAGATCAACAATAATACTCTAGTGCATTTACCGGTATCAGTAATACCCTAGTGACTTTATACAGTGTACCTACAGAGAAATTTCCTGGTCAATTTTAGCCTAAGAAATAAGACTGTCAGTAGAAATTCAAATCCAACCATAATGAAATTTGGGTGAACTATTGACTGTTACACGCACACGTACAGACTGTTAGGCTTAACACATGATGGAAGAAGCTGCCAGATTCAAGTCAGTCCATGAACTTACAAATTTGTAAATATTTACAAAATTAGCAAGCATTAATAATTTTTAAAAAACCATTTTGAATAATTTAACATAGTAGTCTATTGGAAACTTATAATATCATGTATTTCAAAGATAAACTTTTGCACATCTTATTAAAAGTTTATTTTTTAATAAAAGATAAGACAATTAATTATTAATTTAGTATCAATCTTTGTTGTTCAACACTGAGAATTAGAAATTTTATTAATGTTTACAATTTTGTAAATATTACAGTTACTGAATTTGTAAACAGTTTACATCGCTTACCAATTTGTTAACGGTTACAAATTTGTAAGATTTTCCCAGACTAAAGTCATAGTTTAAGACCTGATCAGATATAAATTTTACATCCTATATAGACACCAGGGGAGCAAATACAATGCTACAAAAGTAAATAAACATAATAAAAGCTTTGGTAACTACTTCAGATTATTTTATAGAAATAAAAATCATGTTTACATGTATGATTTACTGTCCTTGTGCAAAAGGCTTTTACCTTTTGACACAGGTATTGTATTGCCAGTTTGCAAAACTGACAATACAATTGGTCCATTTAAATTGTACAATAGGTGATGGATAGTCAATCAATATACTTTTACCTAAACGTCACCTATTGTACAATTGCAACTACTGTATGAAGATACCAAATTTCATACAGCAATTGAAAACTTACCTTCCTACTTGATGGATTAGAATTGCACATTTTATACTCACATCTTCCAACGTCTATGGAAGTATTCTCTTTGCTGTTTGAAGAAATCTTCTCAATGAATCAGTTGATCTATGTACGATTCCACTGGAGATATGAAGGTAATAGATTGCAACATGTTCACTTTTATGGTATATACTGAATTAGACTCTTTCAAATAAATCTGCAATTTAATGTTTTATTTCTATTTCTAAAAAGGGTAATTTTTAATACTGTTTAGTGTAAAATAAAAAAAGTAATACAGTCTATAGATTTCAGTAATAAAGCAAAAAGAAAAAGGAAAATATGTTCAAAAGTAAAAAATGCCAAGGGAAATAATTGTTAGTTATATATAATTATTTCCCTTAACATTGCTATTTTCATTGTTTTTTTTCTCTCAATTAACCATTTCTAAAATTAACGCCATGTAACACTTTTTTAATTATACACAAGAGTTTTAAAAAATATACATTTTAAAAAAATAAAATAAAATATGAATTTTCAGATTTATTTGAAAAAAATCCAGATTGGTATATACCACACAGATGAACTTGTTGCAATCTATCTAAATGATAACATGTATGGAATAGGATCTGAACTAAATGATTCATTGAGAGGATTTCTCCAAACAGCAAACAGATTACTTCCACAGACGTTGGAAGATGTGAGTATAAAATGAGCAGTTCCAAACCATCTAGAAGAAAGGTAAGTTTGCAATTGCTGTATGAAATTTGTTATCTTCATAGGGCAATTGTAATTCATGCTGAATTGTACAATAGGTGACATTCAGGTAAGATTATATTGCTTGAGTGTCCATTACCTATTGTACAATTTAAATGGATCAATTGTATTGTCAGTTTTTCAAACTGGCAGTACAATACCTGTGTCAAAAGGTAAAAGCCTTTTGCACAAGGACAGTAAGAGTAAAATTTCTGAAGTCTTTGAAATACATGTATGAGACTTCTCCACTGTTTTTTAAACTGTAGCATGGATGAAGTCCATCATGCAACTTATGATAATGGACAGTGTCTTTTCTTCCTTCTCTGTGCAGAGTATGTGAATATTTGTACTGTGTGTGGTAATTGTTTATGTACTCTTTATTTATTCTCTGTACAAACTGTTCATACATTTGTATGCTGTCTGGTGATCAATTACAAGATTCAATATTGTTTCACATTTTTCTGGATACTTCTTCACACATTTTTCTAATTCTTTGGGTGCAAATGTACCATGGTACCAAAAATAACTTTAGAATGTTTATGGACTTTTTTCACTTCATACACATATATACATCTCTCAAACTTATTGACAATGTCTAAATACAAGACATCCATGGAATATGTCATTTATTCCGACGCATACACATACTAGGACGCGATGTCTACTGATTAGGTCCTACATGTAAGTTGAATGCTGCACTTTTGATGTATCACTGGATTCCACTTAAACAGTTAAATTCAGTCCTGGGACAGTGACAGTGATACAAAACCCGATGAGGAATGTAATCTTCTACTCCTGTGTTTATTCTGTCTATCTCAAAAGCCTTGAACTTCCAATTATCATATTACCAGATTACTTTATTTTAACCTGTTAACAGATTTGAGAAATAGTGCTCACAGATAATAAAATAACCTCTGAATTGTAGAGTTCTAGTAAATCCTAACACATAAAATGAAGTCTGGTGATATTTCCGAAATTGGGCTAGCCTCCATAGGATCTAGGGTCGACCGTAATCTATCTTCTGGCAAGCTAGGCACACCTCCTTTTAACCGGGAGTTCGGTATCCACAACGAAAAATGATTTAAAATATCACACTCTCCACATCCACCAATAAAATGTTCACATGCAATTACTTACATGTAAAACAATAAAAGTTCATCACTGTACACTGTACATCATGGATTAAAAGTCCTCTAGTTACGACCACTCATGAATAATAGTTGTGGTTGAATTTAAAATCTAAAAGCACTCAAATATACTAAGTACAGTGTATAGTATAGCACTTGGACCTGCTTCAGTCAGACCATACCACTTGCGATAAGTTCATTATGTCACTGGACTATTTTCGAGTTTACTTTGCATGTTGACGCAACTCTGGTTGGTCCATTTCACAGATGAAACAATATTACATGACATAAAAATACACCAAAATGTAGACTTAATTCCGTTCTTTTCGGTAATCATTATGTGTCTACAAAAATCGACTCAAATCGTACAAAATTAATCAACAACTTTCGTTTTCGACTTCCTTGTTTACATATGATATTTACATATGTTTACTTAACCGGAAGTGGACGATTTAATCACAAAATCACTCGGGACATAAAATTAAATAAAAATAAACGCATTTAAAGTAGAAGTATTGATAAAAAAGGTGTTTCACTCTATCAAAACTTTTTTAAACATTATATAACAATGTATAAGTGATTGTGACAACAGACTGGTTTACGTCTTGGATACCGTAACTATGCGCAACAAACTGCGTAATAGGCGCGAAAATTTAAACCCGCGAGCCACCTTAAGGGCCATAACTCCTATAAGGAGTCCACTGACGATTTGGGTCATGCTGACTAATTTGTAGATCTTGTCTTGCTGATCATTTTTGCTGTTTATAGTTTCTCTCTATCTATTATAGTTTTCTAGAAAATAGCAAAAAACGCAAAATATCGGTAAAAATCGTCATTTAAGGGCAATAACTCCTGTAAGGAGTTGATTGACAATTTCGGTCATGTTGACTAATTTGTAGATCTTCACTTGCTGATCATTTTTGCTGTTTATAGTTTCTTTCTATCTATTATAGTGTTCAAGATAATAGACAAAAACACAAAAAATGGGTAAAAATCGTCATTTAAGGGCAATAACTCCTGTAAGGAGTCGATTGACAATTTCGGTCATGTTGACTAATTTGTAGATCTTCACTTGCTGATCATTTTTGCTGTTTACCGTTTCTCTCTATCTATTATAGTTTTCAAGATAATTGCCAAAAACACAAAAAATCTGTAAAAATCGTCATTTAAGGTGGCTCGAGGGTCTTAATGTCTTATTATAGAAAAATCTCAAAATCTGCTATTTTAAAGTATAATGTTAGTTCTTTGAATTGTTACAAAAAAATACATGGGTCACCGTTCATCTAAGCACAAGATTGCCTGTCGAAGTTATGTCACATTTTAGACATTTTTATATAGAACAATAATGAATTTCCATGGTTATTTACATTATAGTCATATAATTTGTAAACCCTATTATAGATTTGGATATTACTTTCCCTGTACTAAGCTCATATGAAGCTTTTATGAATTAGCACAAAAAAATTGTACATTACCGTTAAGTTAGGAAAGATTTCATCGAGTTTCTGGTTTAGTGAGAAAGGGGAGATAATTCAGATATCTGAAAAAATTAAAATATCTGATTTTTAGAAGTAGTTTGCCAATACCACAGGAATATTTATTGAAATAAAAATAACTTGTTCTTCTTTTTAGCTCATTTGAATATAGAACCGACTACTTTTGTCATTACCTTGCGTCCGTCCCTCCGTGGTGCCGGCAGTTAACTTTCACATATAGATTTTTTTCTCTGAAACCGCTGAACCAACTGAAACCAAACATGAGATGAAACATCCATTCCATATATTTGTTTTTAATTTAATTTTTTACTCTGACAGGTTGACCTTTAGGCAAGCCCTCCCCTTCTTCCACAATACATATTTTCAGAAGTAGGAGGGGACAATAAACACGCCCCGGGACAAATTTGCCATTCCAGAATTTGGAAAATCTTTTTTTTATGCGTAAAGGTATTTGAAAAATTCTTTCGCCAAGTGTAAGTGCACATTGTGTATTGAGAAAAAAAGTGTATTACACCACTATAGGGGGTAATTGGCGTTAAAGAATAAAGTTCCCATGGGAAATCTATACCTCACATTGGAACTATCGTAGTTCCCATGGAAAGTGCTTTCTTCCCATGGGAACAATGGAACTCCTTCTTCCCATGGGAACTTCATTGCTCACATGGGAACTTTAAAGTTCTCATCGGAACTTTGAAACTTCCTATGGGAACAACCGTTGTTCCCATGGGAAATATGGTTTTTACCACGGGAATTTTATTTTCAAACACATATTACCCCCTGTTGTGATGCAATACACAGTTCAATACATTTTTTTTTTCTCAATACACAATGTTCCTTTTCATTTGCCAAAAGATTATTTTTTAAATATCGTTATGCATAATTTAAAAGTCAGATTTGCCAAATTCTGGAATGGCAAATTTGTCCCTATTTGTTAATATTATGCTTTTTATCCTCAGGTTTTAAAAAAATACCCTAAAATTTGTCATATTTATGCACCATATTTATGTTTTAGTTGGATAATAATTAGTACTCTTTTTCTTTGTCTGACAGGGACAATTTTATAGAAGATATATATTACTTCAGTCTACAGATTCTCATTTACGTTGCATCCGACAATACACATGTGGTATTCACTGTTATCCATTGACTGAGGGACGGGTCCCTTTTTTTCTTTCGAAGAATTCTGTTTTTATGACGATATGTCAAAAATTGGACATTTGTTCCGCTGTTTATACGACCGCAAAAATTTTGCGGTCGTATCATGGTACACATGTATGATGCTGTCGTCGGCATTGGCGTTGGCGTTCTGTGAACAGGTTCCCAGGTTTCCGATCGATAATTTTTGTTTTAGTGAACTGATTCTAATCATTGATTGTTGGTACTAAGTAAAGGTTGGTATTGATTCTGGGGGTTCCAGCCCCTACCCTTTATTTGTGACGGACCAAATTTTTATTTTCTAATTTTTTGGATATTTTATTTATTTTACATCCGATTTGGATGGGGTTTCTTTTATTGAAATCCTTGACGAAAATCATATTGAATGAACCCATCGGGTATCACTCTATCTATAACCGTTTTCAAGTTATGAGGGGGACAAAAAAGGCCATCCAAATTTTCGAAACTTTTTTACTCATCAGATTTTGATGGGTCTTTTTGCAAACGATTCCCTGTGGAAAATTGCTATAAAAGTAACCCCAAGCATTTTAAAATGTAATTTACCGTTTTTGAGATAAACATCTGAAGATTTCATCCAAATTCGGACTAGTGCTTATTAAAATCTCACTATGCACCCAAGTATACGCGTTCAGCATTTCACAGTTTTTAGCTGACCTGGCCACTAAATGTGCCTGGCATTCTCACCATCGTATGTCATTGTTGTAAACTTTTCATATTAAACCAAACGTTAATGGATTCCTCATTGGATGGTCTTCTTTTAAAATTGTGTTTTGTTTTGACAGGCCATCCAGTATGGCAGCTATGGCCTCACATAGTTAAACAAAGAAGCCTATGAGTGCTGTGAGACCACTTAACTTAATCCACTCAAAATTTTGTACACATTCCTTGAAAAGTGTTTTGAGAATCCAAAAATATGAACATCATTATCACACTTTAGCCTATGCCTTACAGAATTTACATTTTTGTCAACTTCTCCGAACCTAATAAGCCAATTTGAACCAAACTTTTAATCGACTGGATGGTTCGGTTTAAATTGCTGGGTGCCACCCAATATAGCTGTCATTGCCAAAACAAATTTTAAAATTGGACCCTATGTGAATTTTAACCTTTCCTTAACCTCTGAGACAATTTGAACCAGACCTTTGAAAGCTGCTCACTGAACCAGTTTGAGACAATGTTTCGTAGAAGAGTTCTACAAAAACTATGCTTAATTTTTCTGAACATCACCAAACACGACTGCCATAGTTGGAATAAGAGTAATACTGGGCCTTATAGGAATTTATTTTTTTTCAATTCCTCTGAAACTGCTCAGCCTATTTCAACCAAACTGTAGTAATTGAATTTTCTTTGGATTGTTCTCTTTGAAATTGGTGTTCTGATTTTGTTAGATTGATGCAATCAAAAATTACCACTAGGGCCTCACAGATAGACCATATTGGAGTTTTAACAAATTTTGTCTGGCCTCATCCAATGAGGCTGATAAGTTATCCTTTGTACTTTAAAATGCAAATAAATTGAAACACATAGCTTTTGTCAAAGCAACATTGATCCTAGTGGACAATTACAGGATTCTGGAGTCTCTGGTTTGGTCTTTACAATGTGTATAATGGTGAATGTAATTCTTTCCCACAATATGTGTCTACTTTCTTCTGTATATCAAATAACAACAGAGTGAATTCTAAAACCTTGTTTGGTGCAGATAACCAAAAGCAACAACAAAACCCTTCACAGCTAAGAAAAGCCTTGTGAGAACAAAATAAAGAAAAGTTAGTTTCACCAGACAAAACTTTGTTAAATACATTGTATCATAAAGCTGGAAATTTCAACAAGGTAGAGAATTTTGAATGCTCCAGAATTATAGTTAGGTGCAATGAATTATTGAAAATCACAGTTATATAACCGCAGTGTCAGATTCAATATGGAATCCGTGTAAATCCCTGACTTCTCTTTCATGGAAAGGAATCATAGCTATTCAAGAATAAAACATAAAAATTAAATGTATCAAAATATTTAATTTCTTTACTATACTCTAAGTCATAATATGAATAGGCATGTAGAATAAGAAGTAATGAAAGTCATATATTTAGAATAATAATGTCACATTTTTGTTAACATATGAATAGAGGATCACCTAAAGACCATGTCAACAAAGTTTGGTTCCAATTGAGCAAGTAGTTCTAGATTTATAAATTTTTTCATGAATTTCACATAGGGTCCTATGGAAAACAAAGTTCGGCCAAGGCGGCCATCTTGGTTGGCGAGTGGGGTCATCCTACACAATTCTGAAAGGGACCCATATAGGGACTATTCATCCAAAGTTTAGTTCTAATTGAGCAAGTGGTTCTAAACAAGAAGATTATTCAATGAATTTCCCATAGGGTCCTATGTTAAACTTAGTTAGGCCGAGGCAGCCATCTTGGTTGGAGGTCGGAAATGCCGGACAAATTTTGCAAGAAGATCACCTAAGGATCATTTCAGCAAAGTTTGGTTAAAATTTGAACAACAGTTTCAGAGAAGATTTTTGAAATTCATCCCCCCTTTTTTCTATTTTTAGCCTGGCGGCCATACTGATCTGAGGTCGGGGTCATCGGACACAATTTTGGAAAGGGACCACCCAAGGATCATTTCAGTTAAGTTTTGCTAAGATTGGCTTTGTAGTTTCAGAGGAGATTTTTAAAATTTCATCCCCCCCCATCCATGTTTTTCTCACAAAGTTGTTATGAATTTACAGAACTGTTTGAAAAACTTGCAAATTTTGAGACTTTTTCAGTAGTTGCTAAGGGCAAGATTTCGTTGACCTGCCTTGGAAACAAATAGATATTTCTCAATGTTCAAAAACGGAGTCTACCAAAACAGAGACTAAGGCACGAACCATTTGATTTTCGAGAAGGGGGGGCTGGGTTTTATTTCTTAGTCAGATTATTTTTTTTGCCCACTTCACCATTTTTTCAAATGCAGTTAATACAGGAAAATTTTGTTAGCAAAATTATTTTTTTTTAAAGACCTAAATATTGTGATATTTTTTTCAAGGTCAAACACAGCCAGATTATTTTTTCCGGTCAAAA
>JAOXYI010324971.1:0-10331 GCA_028566495.1 Lithophaga antillarum
ACAAGTGTTTGCAGCTGTTGTTGACAGAGGTTACAAAGGGATAATTTTATTACTTTATAATTTAAAAAAAAATATTTAAATTAATATGTAATACACGTGTTTTGCTGCAGGATAAACACAATATTAGTGCAGCATCTTAAAATATAAAGTTTATGTGCATTCGTCCGAAACTGGGGAAAAGCTCGGTAAACCTCGCCTTCCCACAGTTTCTAAGCCTCATACACATAAACTTTATATTTTAAGACACTGCACTAATATTGTACATATGCCTGTGATCATGTGGTGAAACTATATCATACATCCGCTGTGTACGACTGAAAAAAAAGTGGACAGTTTCAGAACTCTTGAAGTAGGGTACAAATTTCGGGTAGCTATCGTTAGAAAGTTTATGTAATCTTCCTTAAATTCGACCCAGATTAAAAAAATAATGAATATTTTATTTGTGTTCGATACAGGCTCTTGAATCTATGAAATTCGATCAAGATATTTAAAAAAATCGATATTTATGCTCAATACAGACTCTTGAATTACATCAGGATCAGATTATTACCAAATTGAAGACGTGGGCCTTATTACCTTATTGTGTATAGAAGTAGTTTAATGTGGGACTATTTCTAATCGGTGTGAATAGGACGAATGCAAAATAAAAATATATTAAACTTTTTTTTTTCACTATTTAAGATTTTTTTTGGACTACGATATGCGCCAGGCCCCTATGAATATACCTTTTCGTATTCTATTGTTTTTGTTTTCATTTTGGAATAATAAACTTATTCATTGACACTAGATCTATGTTGAAAACATTTTGTGAAATTTGTAGAAATCTATTTTTAGAACTAGGTTAGCACTTTCATAATTATATCCTTGACATTATTTGTTGAAGGATATACCATATTGTTTATTTGTGGCTTTTTGTTATATCAAGATTTTTTTAATGCCAAATACGATATGATTTAATGTAGCAAAACTTCAAATGTAATGTATCATTTCAATTGAGCCTAATAACATTTGCAGAAATAGATTATAACCTTTTCTTGTTTACTTCCACTTTTTATCTTCACTTTTTATTGTTCTTGGTGGACGGGGAAAGTGGGGGACTGAGTGGACGAAGAGTAATGGTCGCTGACTCATGACAACTGCATGACCTAACGCCGCTGTCGTGGGTTGGAGCCCCGGTCGTCCCACTTCATGTATTAACGGTTTCCAGACACCTAGCCAAGGTCGGAATTCTGTTGGTCAGCTGGTTGGTTAGCTGTCCGGGCTTTCTTCCCAAAATAAATCTGTAGTCACGATACAGCTGAAAAATTGCTGAAAGTAACGATAAGCCCCAACAATCCAATCCTGTCAAGGTAATTTTCAAAATTCTTTAAGTTGTCATGGCATTAAACAGTTTTTAATATATAGACCTTGAGAGGGCTAGCTTCGTTGCTTGATTTTAGGAACATAAGAAAATCACCTAACTTTACTGAAAAAGGTTCTTATTCTGAAAAGGAAAATTCTTTTAAATATCGATATTGCTCGTTTTGTTGTTTAAACTTTTATGATATGATTGAACTGCTGAACCATTTTCCAAGCATTACACAAGCACTCCACAAGTATTTCACAAGCTGGCATGATTTTTCTAAAATATATCTAAAAATGTGTCCTTCTTTCTCACAAACGAAAATCTAAGGTATTCATATTACTGTTTTGCTTCAAAGGTTACCTCTTCACATGTGATGTATACATTGGTTTTGTTCTGTGTCAAGATAATAGTTTGATTCAGGATGTTTCCGAACGAAATATTAAAACGTCTGAAAATTTGCAAATTGAAAAACAAATTACAATGTATGTTTACTTTAAGACAGTACGGAAATCTTGTTTCAGAAAACGAACAGAATGTAATATGTTCATAAAAACAAGCCAGATTTAAATGATTTTCTTCTTATAATTATTTCCTATTGGTACTAAGAGATAAAAAAATGCAGTTTAATTTGTGTAGTTCGGTAAAAGGGAAGGAGCTAAAAAAGTTTTATTAGGACTATGACAAAGTAACACAAAATGTTATTCACCCTCTTTGTTAGTACTGATTGTCAATTATACGATAAAGATCGATATTAGTAATTATTGTATTTCCCTATACCTATCTCACTCTGCTCAGCCGTTCAGTATTTGTCATATCACGACTTTATGACGTCGAAAATATTTGACCCGAACCTATCATCGACGTCATAATATTTGACCCGACATTGATACGTTTGGCCCGATCTTATCACGTATACTTCCGGTTAGCTTGCAAAACATAGAAACACTGACGTTTTGATCAAGAAAAGCACTTAAAAACAATACGATAAATCAATTACCAGGATTGTTTTATGTAAAATGTTGCATCTTGATATTGTAAAATATTAGCTGCTGGACGCAATATGAAGCTTTTTAGTTCGCTCGATGTGATCACTCGCCAAAAAAGCTTCATATTGCTGATATTCTGCTATTTGTGTAGAGCTTTCGCCACGAAAAAAAAAAAAAAATTTGCTAAAGTGGCGTTAAGAATAAATCGGTCGACCAATCAAACGATCAATTTGAGTTCACTCTACCCTGTGAGAAAAAAATGGACTTGGTAAATGAAAGGTTCATGCTGATTACTACATCAAACATAATACGAGGAAATGAACCTTTTTGAGTCTGGTGAACAACGTTTTCCTTGAAATCCCATACACGCTGACATAAGCTTATAATTAGTTTGTATTATGCGTATATCTACACAGTGCCAGCCATTCCATGTAGTATTGATTTCTTGCATTCATTTGTCAAACAACTAAAAAAACCATCAGTCACGAAGCATAATTATAACTGATCAGCTGATTACTATAAATTTGATGACTAAATGAAATTTCTTGCCATTTTCTGTTTTGTTTTTAATGGATTAACAAAATACACCATGTTTTTTGTTTTGTACTCACGGACTCCTGTAGCCATTAATATTATTGCTGGACCTGTCGTGTCTTACTTTGCCATTATTATAAACATAACTGTATTTTTGTCTTTATTTGCTACAAATTTGATGACATCTAGTTCAGTTTTGATGCAGGGTTTGGCGATTGCAGACAGTCTTACTGCCTTATGTACTTATGGTTTAGAACCTCTCTTTGCCAGGTTTTATCGGGATATCAGAAATCAGCATATCAACCAAACAGATCAAACTGGAACGGATGGAATAGCGTTAGTCGACTTAAAATATCCGTATTGCGCCCTGCATTACTACATTGCACAGCTAGCAGACAACTTCCATTTGACATCCGTCCTATTGACCACCTGCTTGGGTTTACAGAAATTGATGGCCATTGCCTGCCCATTCTGGAGCAAATCAGGAATGACGCCTAAACGATCCGTATTCATCTGCTGTATTTGTTTTTCTACTGCATTGGTTATTCACATCCCAAGGCTCCTGGTAGTTAGGTTTAACCCAGAGGATGAAGGAGGGGTGTGCTCGATTACAGATTGGAAACCAGATTTGGAATCTTACGTACTTACCTATTACCCCATCTTGATAAGTTGTATTTTGGGATGTGCAGCACTGGCAATGACTATATCAACATGCTACATATTGGCCAGTCTACTGAGGCGGAAAAAGGTCAGAGGGAATTCTAATGCTTCGACGAGTGAAATAAGATCGTCACTCCTTATTAGTTGTGTGCTGATAGTGTTTCTGTTATCAGAGGTCCCAAGGCTTTATTTAAATGGAATTGTCTTTGATACTTACCGTTACAATCTCGGCAAGGAAGACGTCGTGTGGAACAAAGTTAGAAAGGAAACGGAAAAAGAAGCAACGGTATGTTTTAATAGTTTGGACACATTTCAAATGGAAGCTCTAGCAAAATTCAGTGGTAAAGTTATTAAAACAATTGATCGACATCCTATTTATCCTTATTCGTCGCATTACAGTAACTGTAATTTTGATCGCGGTTGGTCTAGGTACTGTCAGAGAATAGAGTCTTGTCCTGAGTCTAACGAAAATTCTCACATTCGCGGAAAGGTAGCTAAAAATATCAGACAGAATGTAAATCAATACTATAGCAGATTCAGAAAAGGTACATCAAACCAAATTAGATCTATCTATTCAGCACTTGCCGAAGACATTTTCAGTAAAATGGCATACCAGTGGGACAAACAGACTAACGTAACTATGAAAAAATTGATATCGATAATAAATGAGCAAGAATGTTGGGAATCAAAAGTTCATACAGAAATAAACAAGATTTTAGACAAATATTACTCATGTTGGGCAAGGTTAATCAGTACTTTGGACAAAAATTTAGATTTCCTAATATTGGGTTCCTCGCCTTACAGCGAACATTTGAACTACATGGTTAATACCGTATGGAGCCACATTGATATAAGCTTGGAGAACTTGAAGTTGGTAATTGAAGTCCTCAAACTTTCCACTGTGATCGCTTGTGCATCAAACTTCATCATCTACATTTTGCTTAGCAAGAAACTGAGGGTCGAGATTACGAAAAAAGTATTTTTTTGCCGCAAATCGGAAAGTGCCATTCCAGTTTAAAAAAGAACAAGTGTAGTCTGCTAGGTTCAGAACACCTTTTATATAGTCCAAAAATTGTACAGTGAGAAAAACAGTTAGCTGTATGTGAATTTAAAGGAAACTGAAATGACAATAGCGGTGTTTTCTTTGAGCAAATAAATTTTGAACAAGTCTACAGCAAGCAAATCATAAATGCATGAATTCTGCAAATATATATATTAAACCAATATTAATATAAACCTTTGCTTAAATTTATATGCCACATACAGCAGAACTTCGTTATCTTTAACTTCCGGCTTTATAAGAAATTACACAGTTGCGAGCAATCTCGAGAACAGTAACTGTTGCGAATTTGCTCCAGCCATTGCATCTTCCCCAAACACAATTTATCATTAAAAAAATTACATGAATAATGCATCGAATATGAATATCGTGTCCATGTTTTTTTAAATCGGAAGTATAAACACACGTGCCGCGGGATTGTGCGAGACTTTAGTTATGACGTTGTTGCGAGATCAGTTAAGATTTTATTTTTAGCCAATGCATTGTTCTCAAAACATGATAATTTTACATTTAATAAATTTAGAAGAATAATGCATCAAATCGTGTCCGTGTTTGTTTAATCGGAAGTAAATGATTCCCGTGACAACAACGTCATGACCAAAATCTCGCACGATCCCGTACGTGAGTGTTTATACTTCCGATTCATTAAACTTGGTCCACTTATAGGTAACACCTAATTCATATTAACTTTTCTGTAGTAGTATCAATCCCAATTTACCCTGGATAAAGCAGAGAAATTTGGGTAGTTCGAATTAAATTGGTCAGTCCTTTCGACTTCTTCTTAATGAGGTCCTACAACCTGTACTTCCTGTTCAGGTGCCTCGGTTGTGAAACGGTCCAGGAAGTTGGTTAAATTTCAATTCCTAGTATTAGAACGGCTAATATAACGATAGGTTATGAGCAGCCATCTTTATGTTGGAATTCCAACATATACGGGTTACATATGTTGATGAGTACCTACTTCGGAAGATTTCGGATCTTTTATATTGAGAAAAGATCCGAGATGTTCTGAATGTAATGAAGACAAAAATGACTTGTGATACCTGTCCTTACATCTGTAAAATACAGTAACGGATATAGGACAGAGAACCAGTCTAATCACTAACCTTTTACTTCTAAGGTTGTGATTACAACGTACGTGAAAAGGAATGTGTGCTCGATCTGAACCCCACGTGGGAACGTTTACCAGTTATTGACCAAAGATTGGTGGTTTACTCCGAGCTGTCTGTTTTCTCCTTCAGTAAAGCTGGTCGACACGATAACTAAATGACATTAGACCTTAATTAAATACTTTTCTGTTAAGTATTTATATTGACCTAATATTTCATAAAATATACTTTTTACTGAATGGGCAATGAGGAGTTTTGCCACACATTATATTAGTTTATTCATCTGATTAAAATCAAGGATACATCTTTCTACTCTATCACCATATAAATTAAATTTTGGCTTCTTATTTGATTGTGAGAGCACCCATAAACTGCCTTATTAAGTGCTGAGGAACATCAGTACTAAACAGAGACCCCGATGACTGCAAGAAGACAATGTTGTTGCAGTATGAAGATGTGATATTAAAAATAAACGTACACAAATCTCGTTTATTCATAAAAATAACCGTGGATTCCAAAGCTGAAAGGATAAAACATATAGCAATCCAGATAACAAAAGAAACATCGACGAACAAATACAAATAATAAAAAAAACAAAACAAAAACAATCTCCTCCAAAGAATAACCAAAGGAACAAAAAAACAGCGTGAACTTCTGCAAAAAACCGGGAGTGAAACCAGGTGCTTCGGATGGTTCAGTATTTCCTGCTCCATGCTTGGCACCCCTCGTGAAATCCTTATTTTAAAAGCCAGTATATAATCAGTGCCAAGATGTAACGGACAATGATAAAGATTGTAATATTAATAGCATGTTTTTAACTATTGAGACACGCAAATCCGTAATAGTCGACCAACCCGTGATGACAAAGCGGTCGAAATATGTCTCCTCGCTGACTATTGCCTAGGGTGTTTGTCTAACCAACGTTAACATCATTATTTTGTCACTTCTTAGGTCGTAAATGTGGGCTTAATTTGTTGATTGATTAATGTATGTTTTCTAAAAGCACCCTCAACAATTTTTCAGCTGCTTCGAGTCAAATTTTACTTCGGGTAAACATGATACTAAAATGGACACTGTCAATACTCTAAACTTTGTGATCAACATTACACTAGAACGGACACTGTCAACATTCTGACCTTTATTACACTAGAACGGACATTGTCAACATTCTAAACTTTATGATCAACATTACACTAGAACGGACATTGTCAACATTCTAAACTTTATGATCAACATTACACTAGAACGGACATGGTCAACATTCTAAACTTTATGATCAACATTACACTAGAACGGACATTGTCAACATTCTAAACTTTATGATTAACATTACACTAGAACGGACACTGTCAACATTCTAAAATTTATGATCAACATTACACTAGAACGGACATGGTCAACATTCTAAACTTTTTGATCATCATTACACTAGAACGGACACTGTCAACATTCTAAACTTTATGATCAATATTTCACTGGGGCTTGGGTGGCCGTGTGCTTAAGGTCGCTGACTTATGATCACTAGTCAAACACCGCTGGACATCGCGGGTTCGAGTCCCGCTTCATGTGTTAAGATTTGCAAACACCTACTCGAGGTCGTGGGTTTAACCAGTTCAGCTAGGTAGCTGTGCTAGCTTTCCTCTCCCAGTAAGTCTTGTAGTCAATATATATATATCTAGCTAAAAGATTGCAGAAAGAAACGATAAACCCAAACAACCCAACCCAAATCAACATAACATCAGAACGGACATTGTCAAAATTCTAAACTTCATGATCAACATTACCACTAAAATAGACATTGTCAACATTCTGAACTTTATGATCAACATTAAACTAAAATGGACATTGTCAACATTCTAAACTTTATGATCAACATTACTACTAAAATGGACATTGTCAGCATTCTGAACTTTATGATCAACATTACACTAAAATAGACATTGTCAAAATTCTAAACTTCATGGTCAACATTACCACTAAAATAGACATTGTCAACATTCTGAACTTTAGATCAACATTAAACTAAAATGGATATTGTCAACATTCTAAACTTTATGATCAACATTACACTAAAATGGACATTGTCAACATTCTAAACTTCATGATCAACATTACTACTAAAATGGACATTGTCAGCATTCTGAACTTTATGATCAACATTACACTAAAATGGACATTGTCAGCATTCTGAACTTTATGATCAACATTACACTAAAATGGACGTTGTCAGCATTCTGAACTTTATGATCAACATTAAACTAAAATGGACATTGTCAACATTCTAAACTTTATGATCAACATTACACTAGGATGAACACTGTCAAAATTCTGAACTTTATGATCAACATGACCACTAAAACGAACATTGTCAACATTCTGAACTTTATGATCAACATTACCACTAAAATGGACATTGTCAACATTCTTAACTTTATGGTCAACATTATACTAAAATGGACATTGTCAACATTCTAAACTTTATGATCAACATTCTAACCCTTATGATGACATTATACTAAAATGGGCATTGTCAACATTCTAAAACTTACGATGACATTGTTCTAAAATGGACACTGTCAACATTCTAAACCTTATGAACAACATTACACTAAAATGGACATTGCTAACATTCTAAATGTTATGATCACATTATACTAAAATGGCCACTGTCAACATTCTGAACCTTATGAACACAGTTACACTAAAATGGACATTGTCAACATTCTAAACCTTATGAACAACATCACACTAAAATGGACATTGTCAACATTCTAACCCTTATGATGACATTATACTAAAATGGACACTGTCAACATTCTGAACCTTATGAACAAAATTACACTAAAATGGATATTGTCAGCATTCTAAACGTTATGATCCCATTATACTAAAATAAACTTGTCAACATTTTGAACTTTATGATCAAGTATATATGTGTCAAGGTTTGTCGACAAGGATTTCTACAGACATTATGTATTCTAATTAACACAGACTGTATAACAATACTTTCCAAATTATGATGAAGTACAAATTAGCCTTGAACTTTAACGTCACTTTTGGAGACCAAAATGATATTGGTTTTATTAAATAACCCATTCAGTAGTCATTTGTATTGTATATATATCAAAATTAGGATATCACAGACAACAGACAACCAAAGATATTTCATGAAGCTTTTTGTTACATATACGTACATATTAGGGATCATCTCAAAAGTTCGCATACGATTTCTAGACGAAAAAAAATTCGTATAGTTGGTGGGTGGTTTCAGGTCCCTTTCGTTTTGAAAGTAATGAGAATTCCGGTGTTCCTGGTTTTTATCAGTATTATTATCTCACAAGTTAAATGTTGTTACGAACATAACAATATATTGATATATTAAATTTACATCATTTGTGTTTCCAAACAAAGACGTATGTCGGATAAGGGCATACTTTACAGAAATTGTTACCCCTACCCCTTGATTTTCCTTATTAATCCGCCGTAGCATCGGGAAGAATATGCATAAAAATCCCTTTAGTTTGAGAGGGGTGGGTGGGTGGTATTTTCTAAACGAAATTAATTTCGTCTAAAAATCGTATGCGAACTTTTGAGATGATCCCTTACCTGGCAGCAATTCGCATTAGCCCCAAGAAAATGAAAAAAAAAAGCAAACTAAAACTGAATAATTCATAGGAAGCTCAGTTTTATATGAATTAGTTAATTCTTATTCACCTTAATTTCTGATGATGAGAGTTACTGGAAGATATTTCGTAGATAGCCAGGTGATAAACCCATATTACCACTGATAATATAATACGTACGCAGTGGTTTTCCAACCGATAACTGAGTACTCGTGACGGTTCCAAGGGCTCAACCCACAACCTGCCTAGCGCGTCCCCAGGTGGCAGATAGGGGAACCATTTCGATGGGTGTTGTCAGATTATAATACGGAAAGCCTGACCTTGGACCATAGTGGGTACCGTGCTTGGAGAGTACCACGCTCCTTGCATGTTAAAGACCCCTTTTGTAGATGTCTAAAAAGAGTGAGCTCATTGTAGCCGCTATAAAAGGTTAAATTCTCTGTCCCTATCCAACTGTCCATACTTTTCCAGTGACAGTCAAAAGTCGTTGTCCTTTTTTGTCCCATCCCTCCCCTCTTTTCTGGGTAATTTTTGTGTTTTGTTGAACTTGTTCACGTCCTGAATGTGCATGGAATATTTGTCGCTGAACGTTAAGCAACCAACAATCAATCAATCAATCCAACCTATACTTTCCTCACAATAATCGATGCTTAAACAAAAGTATTTAAATGTTCCAAGAAATTTCTTTTCACTTTGTTTATTCATCACATAATCAATCCTATTAAGCTATGTTCGCGATAAATGGTTTAACCCGATGATCGTTGAAGGCATTTCCAGTAGAGTCCAATGTTAAACTATGTCTATGTCCTGCGGTGGCGGCCATCTTGAATTTCGGACCGGCAAAAAAAAAAACTTTGTAGAGGCCATCCAAGGAACATTCTTGCAAATGATCATTTTCATTGACTATGATAAAACGATCCTTGAAGTTATTGCCCGTAGGGTCCAATGTTAAACTTTGAGGTACGATGGCGGCCATCTTGGATTTCGGATCGGCACCAAAAAACATTTTGGTAG
>JAOXYI010325081.1:0-10331 GCA_028566495.1 Lithophaga antillarum
TCTCATAATAATATGTTGTTACTGTCTTAGTATTAATAATTTCGACGAATCCACCAAGTGAAAATTTGGAAAGTTCACACTTACATTTAACTAATCACTTACTTGATTTACAGAACTGTTAAAATAGTGTGAAGTATAGTTCCAAAGTTTAAATTTTAGCGCCGAAAGAACTGCAATAAACATTATTCCGCCGCGGAAGCAGGAAATGGAAGTTGCGATGAAGAATGTATAAAATCTAAATTCTTGTGAAAACAAAGTCGTCTGTTTCTCTAATGAGAAACACGACTAATAAAACAGGAAAAGGCTCTCAAATACAGTAGATAATCTTTATGATTTCACTCTACAAAATGCAGGATAAAAAGAAAAAAAAACATACACTTAAGTATTCAATTCTGTCTTTAAAAAGAACCATCATTTATCAGTCAGTCTCATTTTTTTTGCATTTGATATTCCTAAATTCGATCTTTCGGAAATCCTAAAAAAAAACATGCACGACAATTTTGTAAATGGCATGTACTTTAATAGACGAAGTTCATTAACTATGTATCTCGCTCCATTTTGATTGATTAAAATACTGTGCATTTGAAAATTTCCGATATAAGAAAATCATGATGTCGCCACACTGAATTTGAGATTTAAAGAGGTTATCACTTATCGAATGAACAAAATTATAAGCAAAAATTGTTTTCATGTATCGATTAGGCATATGAGCGGACTTTTTTTAATTTCGGAAAAGCTGTGGGTGATACAGTGTTTAAAAAATGTCGCCAATATTTGTGATATCTATGGAATTTTGTTTAAATTTGTGAAATTTTCGGACACTGAATAAATCTTAAGTTAATATTCTATCTACCTTTCAAGAAAACATTAACATGAAATATTTCTTCTTTCATTCTAGGGGGAGAAAGGTCAATTGTTTCCATGTTTCTGAGAAGAAAAACAGATTAATATCCACGTTATTTTTTTTAACTACATGTCTATTGAGACGTATGCCTATATTCGAATTAATTTTTTATTCACGCGTATTGTGTTCAACAAATTATCCAGTAAAATATTTGTTCTGTTCAAATTATATAGAGATGTTTCGCGGAAGATAAGCAAAAGATACCTACGTTAGCGAGTTTGTCAGGGCGCTTTATTTCTTTCAAATATAAAAATTAAGCGTTTATTTTTAATTTCGTGGCTAAAACTGTATTCGAAATGCGAATATTTACCTGACATAATTGATTGCCTAAATTAATATTTCATGCATTTTTTAACTTAAAAATGAAGTTTTTTTTTCAAAATTTCATAGCCATTTTAGCCCTAAATCTTTGAAGTTGGTTGCCATGACAACAAGGGTTCATATGTTTATTATAGAAATGTGATAACTTGGACTGATATCTCCAGTCTTTGTCTTGCCTTATATTTACAGAACTGCGACATTTTGGATAGATTTCCCCAGCCTTTGTCCAATCCTTATTTTCCAGAATTGTGATATTTTGTTAGATATCTTAAGTTTTTGTTCCAGAATTGCAATATTTTGGATAGATATCTCCAGCCTCTGTCCTGTCCTATTTTCTAGAATTGTGACATTTTGGATCGATATCTCTAGTAATCTTTGTCTTGCTCTATTTTCCAGTATTGTGGCATTTTGGATAGATATCCCCATCTTTGTCTTGCTGTATTTTCCGGTATTATGGTATTTTGGATAAATATTTCCAATCTATATCCTGCCTTATTTTCCAGAATTGTGGGATTATGGATAGATATCTCCATCTTTGTCCTGCTCTATTTATCCAGTATTATGGTGTTTTTGATAGATTCTTGTTCTATGTTCTAGAATTGTGGAATTAGGATAGATATCTCCAATCTTTGTCCTACCCTATATTCCTATAATTGTGGGATATTTATCTCTAGTCTTTGTCATGCTCTATTTTCCAGAATTTTAGTATTTGGATAGACATCTCCAGTCTTTCTTCTGCCCTATTTTCCAGTATTCTGGTATTTTGGATAGGTAATTCAATCATTGTTTCCCAAATGTGTGACATTTTTGTATTATAATATTAATAATAAAGTCTTCATCTTTAATAGTCATTTTCATATCGGTCTGATTGTCTAGAATACAATTTTTAAGGGACTAAAAGACTTTAAAAACTCTCTTTAACAGTATGGACTTTGTAACTGAAATGAACACATCAATTTACTTAATAACTTTCTGTCTGATTATACTTGCGAGGAAAAGGATAATCTATTCTTGTTCATACTTTTATCTACTTGTTTTAGTACGAAATTCTGTGTGATAAACACATTAGAAAATGCAAATGCAATTATGCAGCTATATCAGTTTTCGTTTCTTTTCTTCACACCAAACGACTTATGTCTATTTCATTTCCTGAAAATGTCCATAATTGACAGTCAGCTGAAGTTATTAAGATTTCCCGTGGCTCCTGGGATATATGTTAATCATCAAGTTCAAGTGTACTCCATATAAATAGAGCGTTAGGTCGGTTTGGTTTGTATATAAATCAGCGTTAGGTTTGTTTGGTTTGTTTATAAACACAGTGTTAGGTCCATTTTGCTTATATATAAATACAGCGTAAGGTCGGTTTGGCTTGTATGTAGATATAACGTTAGGTCGGTTTGGTTTGTATGTAAATACAGCGTAGGTACATTGTAGCTTTGGTTTATATATAAATACAGCGTTAGGTCGGTTTGGTTTGTATATAGATACAGTCTGAGGTCGGTTGGTTTGTATATAAATATAGCGTTAGGTGGGTTTGGTTTGTATATAAATACAGCGTTAAGTCGGTTTGGTTTGTATATAAATATTAGGTCGGTTTACTTTGTATGTAAGTACAGCGTAGGTAGCTTTGATTTGTATATAAATACAGCGTTAGGGCAGTTTGGTTTGTATATAATTACAGTGTGAGGTAGGATTGGTTATATGTAAATATAGCATTAGCTCGTGATCGGTTTGATTTGTGAATAAATACACGTGTATTTTAGTTTTATTTTCAGCGATTATTAATTAATATATATGTGATTGTCTTTTTTAAGTGAAATATGTTATTATTTATATCAATATTGCAGTTGAAAAGTGTAGAAGTACCTTGGGTTCCCCGATTTGCAGCTTTGCCTATTTATAGTTTCTTGGTTTCCAGTTAAATGCAAAAGTTGTTTAATTTTATATTTGATTCCTACGCGTCGAAACGTGTAGACCGAAAATATGCTCATATATATAGCTAGAAGGTTCCATTGTGTAACCTATCTACATGGTCTTCATTTGTCGTGGCGCATTTTTGTCACAATATTTATTGACACGAGTAAATCCCTAAATGGTACGTAATTTCCAAGATGCAACACTGAAACAACTTGATTTTAGAAAATTTTTGTTTTTTCAGTTTAAGATTCCTTGTATATATGTCACCAAAAAGATCGACAAGGAGTGTTAAGAACACTAGACAACAAAAGACATAGAAATAACCTACAGTATCACATATCTTCAAATGTGAGAATTTATTACTTGTTTTCTTTTCGCTGTCTGTTAATTGTAAAATACTGGCAGTCTGATATGGACTTCCAAATTTATTTTAAATATTTATTGATTAAATTGATGGAAAGAAAATTGTGAAAGCACTATAGGCTGTAACAAAAACACGGAAGGGACTAAAAACACGAAATGTCGCCCAATTTTTCCGTGTTTTAGTAACAACCTATACGTCGGCTATTTTTGTTTGGTTTCAGTTGTGCTGACGGGGTATGCGTACACTTCCTAATCACAGACGGTTCCGTATTTTTTTAACACCATAGACGTTTGCTGTATTTTGTCAGTCACATGTGCTAACTGGCACGTGTACACTTCCTAATCACAGATGGTTTCATGTTTTAGTGACATCCTTTGCTGTTTTTTGTTGGTCGCCAGTTGTGCTGACAGGTAGGTCTACACTTTCTAATCGCAGATGATTCCCTGTTTTAATAACACCCTATACCTTTGCTGTTTTTTTGTTGATCGTCAGTTGTGCTTACAGGTATGTCGGCACGTACTTATCATAGATGGCTCTGTGTTTTAGTACATGTAGCACCCTATACTATTGCTATATTTATTGGTCGTCAGTTCTGCTGACAGGTATGTCTATAATTCTTAATCCTAGATGCTTCCGTGTTTTAGTATAACCGTGTACATTTGGTACTTTTGTTGATCATCAGTTCTGCTGATAGGGTATGTCACACATGGCTCCATGTTTTAGTAACATCCTCAACTGTTGCTGTTTTTTGTTGGTCGTCAGTTGTGCTGGCAGTTATATCTACACTTCCTAATCACAGTTGGTTCCGTGGTTTAGTTACACCCTGAACTGTTGCTGTTTTTTGTTGTCGTCAGTTGTGCTGACAGTATTTCTACACTCCCCAATCATAGTAGGATCCGTGTTTTAGTAACACCCTCAACTGTTACTGCTTTTGTTGGTCGTCATTTGTTCTGACAGTTATATCTACACTTCCTAATCATAGTTGGTTCCGTGGTTTAGTTACACCCGCAACTGTTGCTGATTTTGTTAGTCGTCAGTTGTGCTGACAGTATGTCTACACTTCCTAATCATAGTTGGTTCCGTGGTTTAGTTACACCCGCAACTATTGCTGATTTTGTTAGTCGTCACTTGTGCTGACAATATTTCTACACTCCCTAATCATAATTGGATCCGTGGTTTAGTTACACCCTGAACTGTTGCTGTTTTTGTTGGTCATCAATTGTGCTGACAGGTATGGCTGCACGTCCTAATCATAGCTTGATCCGTGTTTTAGTAACACCCTATACTGTTGCTTTTGTTGGTCATCAGCTCTGCTGACAGGTATGTCTATAATTCTTAATCCCAGATGCTTCCGTGTTTTAGTAAAACCGTGTACTGTTGGTTATCAGTTGTACTGACAGGTATGTCACAGATGGCTCTTCGGAAATGTTGATGTTTTTGTTGGTCACCAGTTAAGATGACAGGTATATCTACACTTCCTAATCACAGTTGGTTCCATGGATTAGTTACACCTGAAATGTTGCTGTTTTTGTTGGTCACCAGTTAAGATGACAGGTATATCTACACTTCCTTATCACGGTTGGTTCCATGGTTTAGATACACCCTGAAATGTTGCTGTTTTTGTTGGTCACCAGTTAAGATGACAGGTATGTCTACACTTCCTAATCATGGATGGCTCCGTTGTTTTAGTAACACCCTATACTGTTGTTATTGCTGGTCGTCAGTTGTGCTGATAGGTATGCCTACACTTCCTTGTCACAGATGGTTTCTAAATATTTATATTTCCGATAATTATTCCTTAGGAAGATATTCATTTCAGCCAGAAGCACCATAAACATTTACAATGAACTGTTATGGAGTTACACATCCTGTTATGATACCAGTTAATTGCAGCGCTATAAGATAAGAACTTTTTATTATGTAATTACATTGTGTGGCAATGTTTGGTATGTCATGATAGTTAGGATTAGTCTTGATTTTCCCACATTTAATTACAATATTAGTAAATAGTTGAATAACGAAAAAAGACAATGAGTTCACTGTGCACGAAAAGTTATAGTCTGTTTTCTTAATATTTATTCATGTTGTTGAAATTTTAAAGGTTTTTAATGTGTTTTAATGCACATAATGAGGTTTAGATGTGCAGGTGTCTCTGAATTATCTCAATAAACAAACTAACTTTTATATAAAATAAAAATAAATAAATAAATAAGTTTGAAGTTCTTTAATACATTCAATGTATATCAACACATATTATTACATATTAAATAATTATTACTTCAAATAACATGATATAAAGCACATTTTTTTTAATTCATAAAATTAAATTTTACTTTAAAAGCATTCAATTCAAAACACTGTCTTTATGAACATTTCACAACAAATGTATTCACAAAAGTCACTCAGTCACTGTAATGAGTCCTTGTTATTGTCTGTCTTTCAGTCTGGTGTTGATATTTGTGTAGCGTGGTCTTTTGGGTGGACGTGCTCCTCCTGTTGCGTACGGGATGATGGTGATCTCGGTAACTGCCTATATAGTCTGTAGTAGGCCTGTTATCTCGTAGATGTTAGGATGGGCATGTCACACCTTCTTCTTTAGTTTGGTGTGCCATCCTTCCAAGTGGTTAGTAGTAAGTGGTCCATCTGTCAAGTAGTGGTTCCATAGAAAGCGATATCCGATTTAGTATTCTGTGACGTATCGACGAATGTAGTTGTGTCAGGAACTTTAGTGGCTCCAATGTCTTCTAGGGCGTTAAACCAAACATCTTCAACCAGATTCTGTGGGACTAAAGGTAAAACAGCCGCCCGTTGTACTAGCTTAATAATGGTATCGTTTTCTCTGTAGTAAGTTTACAGTCCATACTTTTGAGTTTTGCGCCAGATGCACTGAGTGAAGAGAAAGAAACAGCCCTTAATGGTTACCCCAGGGAAAATGATGTGTGCTGCATTATTGGTGGCAATCTCGTAGTCAATGAATACGGTCTGGGGATTTAAATGACCCTGATGATGTTGTCTGCATACGTCTTTAATTTGGCTGAAGAAGCGTGTTTAGTTGACCTCGTCTTTAGGCAAATACCAGTGCGAACATAGAACCGTCTAACATTGCGTGGATCAAATATAGTTGATGGAACAGTGATGGACAGGTGTAGAAGGTACCGTCGCAATAGTCTCATGTAGTGGAAGCAAGGTGTCGAAGGTTGGCGGTACTGTATCATCAGTGATGCTGGAAGACAAAAGTCCAATATCCAAAGATCATTGTAGCAAATTATTTCTCATCAGTGGTGCTCCAAGTCAAAGGTTGGATATCTCAAGATCATTATAACAAATTATGTCTCATCATTGGTGCTCTAAATCAAAAGTCGGATATCCAAAGATCATTATAACAAGTTATGTGTCATCAGTGATGCTGGAAGACAAAAGTCAGATATCCAAAGATCATTATAACAAATTATGTCTCATCAGTGATGCTGGAAGCCAAAAGTCGGATATCCAAAGATCATTATATAATAACAAATTATGTCTCATCAGTGATGCTGGAAGACAAACATCGGATATCCAAAGATCATTATAACAAATTATGTCTCATCAGTGATGCTGGAAGACAAAAGTCGGATATCCAAAGATCATTATAACAAATTATGTCTCATCAGTGGTGTTGGAAGCCAAAAGACGGATATCCAAAGATCATTATAACAAATTATGTCTCATCAGTAGTGTTGGAAGCCAAAAGACGGATATCCAAAGATCATTATAACAAATTATGTCTCATCAGTGGTGCTGGAAGCCAAAAGTCGGATATCCAAAGATCATTATAACAAATTATGTCTCATCAGTGATGCTGGAAGACAATAGTCGGATATCCAAAGATCATTATAACAAATTATGTCTCATCAGTGATGTTGGAAGCCAAAAGTCGGATATCCACAGATAAAGTGATAAAGAGCAAAAACAAGGAAAAATCACAAAAAGGTATAGACAAAAACCAGCTATGGATAAGTATGCATGAAGGAAGTAAATCTTTAATGTAACGTAAACCGATTTGCTAACTCGAAATGTCATACACCGTTCAAGTATTTTAACTTCTAAACACAGGGCTATATTCTTGAAACGTAAATTATTCTTAAAACGTTATAAACAATCAAATCTGTATACACAAACCACATATAACTATAGGCATGGTGCATCTTAATTTCTATAATGTTTTACTGTCGATATTAAAGTGTATAGTACTAACGGTAGTTATGGCAGCTGTAACTAACACATTATCACTAGTTGATGCGCCACATGCGTTTCAACCATATCTCTTCAGTGGTGGTCTAAGTCAAAAGTTTAGGTCTAAAGAAAATCAAATGTTGAAGAGCAAAACAAAACTCTCCAAACCAATACAGTCAGAGGCAACTCAAACTCTCCAAACCAATACAGTCAGAACCCACTCAAACTCTCCAAACCAATACAGTCAGAAGAATCTCAAACTCTCCAAACCAATACAGTCAGAACCAACTCAAACTCTCCAAACCAATACAGTCAGAACCAAACCAATGCAGTCAGAACCAACTCAAACTCCAAACCAATACAGTCAGAACCAACTCAAACTCTCCAAACCAATACAGTCAGCACCAACTCAAACCCTCTAAACCAATACAGTCAGAACCAACTCCAACTCTCCAAACCAATACAGCCAGGACCAACTCCAACTCTCCAAACCAATACAGTCAGAACTAACTGAAACTCTTCAAACCAATACAGTCAGAACCAACTCTAACTCTCCAAACCAATACAGTCAGAACCAACTCCAACTCTCCAAATCAATAAAGTCAGAACCATCTCTAACTCTCCAAATCAATACAGTCAGAAGCAACTCCAACTCTCCAAACCAATACCGTCAGAACCAACTGCAACTCTCCAAACCAATACAGCCAGTACCAACTCCAACTCTCCAAACCAATACAGTCAGAACCAACTCCAACTGCCCAAACCAATACAGCCAGAACCAACTCAAACTCTCCAAACCAATAGTCAGAACCAACTCAAACACTCCAAACCAATACAGCCAGGATACCTTTGTAGCAGGGATATAATTTAAAACATTAACAATGACGGGAAATTTCATAACCCATACAAGTTATTTCATGCCAAAGTTAATGGGCTGATGATACTTTCTCAGACTAACAGCAGTGATCCAGTAGTAGTAATACATTAACACAAGTTAATTTGATGTCCATTTCTAGAAATCATGTCGCATCCGTGGTTCTCCAAGTGGGAATATTTGAATTATAAAACGGTTAAATAAGAATATCTCTTTACTTCTGAAGATAGGTGGAAGTTGCCAGTCAAGCAGTTGTTCAGATTCAGGTGACCAAATCAAAAATATAACATTCCAGTATTTAACCTTTGTAGTAAAAGCTGCATACATGTGGAGCAAACCATATATTTACCCACAAGAATGATCAAAAGCTATATTTTTACCCTGTCTCCTTTTCAAATTTTCTATTTCCTATTTTTAAATCGTTATGCTAACTTAGTGAATCAAACTCCGTCTACTGTCAACTCTACCCATCGTTCAAAGGTTTGCATTATATGGTCATTTGAACATTTTGTCACACCGTTTACAATCCTTGGAAAAGTCAACCTTCTCATTCTTACGATCCATCCGCGCTCATGGATCATTCATCAAACAGTCACCGATCATTCAAAAGTCACGTCAGATCATTCAAACGTCAGAAGTCACTCGTCAGATCGTTCAGAATTCAAAGTAATCCGTCAGATTATTCAGAAGTCCCATCAGACCAGTCATTCGTCCGATCTGTCAGGAGTTATCATTCATGCTGCTGCCATACGATTGGTTGAATGGTGAACGGTGACAAATGATGTATTAATAACTGGAAATTTTGTTTCGTTAATTTTTGAAAATTAAATATTTATCAAAAGCAGAATTATTTCAGATTTATTTACTGTCAGTTTAAATGAACTAAATTCAATACAAAATGCGATGATATCCTAATCTAAAATGCCCGATCCGGATTCCGTTTTTACGTATAATTTTTAAGACGTTAAAATCTGGGACGTTCGTTACTTCATATAGGGCAATGGCACATCTTGCGAAACAACCCAAGTTTGTATATACGAACTTCAGCTACTGAAGATACAAAAAGGAGATGAATTACTCTGAATTTGTATTTAAGATCTATATTAACTATGTTAGTTAGGAATTTGACGGGTTGGTCGAAATAACAAAAGAGTGTGTTGTTCTTTTTCTTTCTTTTGTTTTGAAGAAAGGTTGGATTCTTTTTGCTTACAAGAATACTACAAGATTTGTTTTTCTTTTATTTAAACAGTATGTGGATAGTTGGATTGAAATGGAGGATGTAATGTAATTTAAATGTAGGTTGCACAGGCAAGTCTCAAATGTTTACAAGTTACATTTTATGGCTATTTTGAATTAAATTGGTGATAATACAGTTGTAAATCAAGTACTTTTATTACACTTCAGAATTTTTTGGTCGAACGGAATATTTCATGACTTTTGAAACTTTCAATTAAACTGAGAGTCAGTTTTTGTGTAAAATAAATTAGAATGGTAGATTAATATTACTAATTTATATTACAGAAAGCAGTCTTTTTCTTAAAAATGATCTTAACATTGTAAAACTTGTATTATTAAAGCTCAGTGCATACAGCGGAAACTCTCGGACATGCCCGCCTTATATCAAAATCTAATTATAAACGTATGATACTAATTTCAGTGCGCACGACACGTGTTTCTGGAATAACCTTCATCAGGTATTTTTTGTTTTGTAGGTAAGATGTTAGAAAATTGTTTATTTT
>JAOXYI010325192.1:0-10330 GCA_028566495.1 Lithophaga antillarum
TAACACTGTTTAATATCCATAATAGATCTACCTATTTGAATTCTTTATCTACTTATGAACCGTCAAAATTCTTATTACAAAATACAGAAAGACTTAATTTTGAAACTTTTCTTCCTTTCATGGATCAATCCAAACTGAAGTTCATAAAGTATGACTCTATTCATCAACACATATTAAAATTGGCCTTTGTATTTTTTGAAATTTTGCAGTCAA
Source organism: Lithophaga antillarum (assembly GCA_028566495.1). Taxonomy (NCBI): domain Eukaryota; kingdom Metazoa; phylum Mollusca; class Bivalvia; order Mytilida; family Mytilidae; genus Lithophaga; species Lithophaga antillarum. Next base: position 214 of record JAOXYI010325192.1, read on the forward strand.
TTTAGCTTGTATGAAGTTTATAAGTAAGAGTCAGAAATAAGTAGAAGCAGGCCAGAGTTACTTAAAGTACCTGCTTTATTGTTAATTTGGAACCACCCAGTACTTAAAACACCTTACATAACAATTCGAAACTCAAGACATTATAAGGAGATATTGGCTGTTATAATATCAGTTAGACACAATATGGCTTATCTGGTCGGGCTACATCCTCCAGATAAGTTCATGTTATTTCTAATACATTTAAATGATTGTGTTTTTATTCCTGCTATTGCTGCTATTGAATAACCATTTTAAGTTCAAAACAAGGAAAAATGCGATGACAGTAGACGAAAGTTCAAAAGAAGGTCAAAAGAATGCATCGCAAAAGCTCTTGTACCTTTGTATCCAATTATCATTTAGAAAGTAAGATTGCCACAGCCTTAATTAACAGTATGTGAAGAACAAAAAGTTATAATCTGTTTGACAAGCATGTCAGCACTGGGATTATGAGAGAGAGCCTGGCTTGGGACAAGGTGTGCTCGACTTGAACTTTAAGTGACACTAATTGTCAGTTTTTCTGCCAAGTTCGGAGTCGTCACCGAGTTCTCCGGCTTCCTCTCCTAATAAAACTGGACGCCAAAATGCTGACAAATTGCTGAAAGTGACGTTAAAATCCCAAATAAATCAATCTATATGTTCGTTTTGTAAGTTTTACGTTAATGTAACCCCTTTAGGTTAGTTATGTGAAGTAATTTAGGGAAGGCACAATAGTACAGGAAGTTTACGACACCATAAGGGGCTGATTTTTTATTCCAATCAAGAACATGATTATTGACTATCTTATTTGCATTTGTTTTAATAAGGGATCACAATGTTAATAGTTCAATAAATACTATCAACATTCAAACCTTAATAGTTTGTGGTCCCATTTTCATAAATTTATTCACAATGTATGCATAAATTTAGATAAATTTTGTATTTGCATTTCACCGAAAGCATATAAATATACCGTATGGTGTTGTTTATTTTGATCAAAAACGTGATCATAACTTAAACATGGATATGTTGACGTTTTGACAAAATATTTGATCAATATAATCCTGATTATGATCAGAATTAAAAACCAAATGTACCCAAGGATTTATGGACGGTTAATAGTTATTGCTTTGTTCCTATTTATATTTTGTACGAAATAGTAGCCAACCTCTAAGAACAAATAGCTTTTTATTTTTTATTGGGTAGTTCAATAGGTCTTAGAGACATCGTTGTTTCATGTAGTTACAACTTTTGTTGTTTTGAGATTTTATTTAAATATTCGTGGTAATTGTTGCAGCAAGTGTTGCAGGCGCTAGGGTTTGGAAGTTAGTACCTGCAATTTGAAGAAAACGTTCGGGAGTAAATTTTTGGAATTTAGGATGTGGAATCATTGTTTCATATAGTCAAGGGCGTGCCACTGTAGCTCGGGCTTATATATAATTTTCACGTATCAAATCAAACCACCAAAACGAGTAAAAGATGTATCGTATCAGTATTTCAAACTTACCAACATATAAGATGGCAAAATCAAAATCTACAAAAGCCTTCATGTAACATGAAAAAGAAAATCTCCAGGCTGGGTGTTACACTCTGAATGTTTTCTTCTGAAATTGAACAGTTTGTTGCAGCTTTCAGTTGATGTTGTTGTAACCTCTCGCAGTCGTATACAGATAATTTTACTAACCACCTTTCGAATACTAAGTTATATCTACGCTCAAGATGTCAAGAACCACCATTCGAATACTAAGTTATGTCTACGCTCAAGATGTCAAGAAATGTTGAGGAGTATACCCAAAAGAATGATATTTTTCAAGTTTTCATTCGTTTAAAAAAAATAAAAAGAAACTAGTAAGCAAGACACGCAAGGTTACTGGTATATTATCAAAAGACACTGCTAAAGTATTATTTTTTGGGTGAATACTATTTAATGACATTTTACCGGGTGTAATTTTTCACGATTCAATCATTTCTTCAGAAAAAGTCACCGTAAAAACTCTTACTTCGCGGGCATTTATTTTAGCGGATTTTTTTGCTGCTGTGAAAATAGCGAAAATTACAACACCACAAAAAGTAAGTTTCACAGTACCAATAATAACAATCATACGCGCGTTACAACAAATTATGTTTCTTCAGTGGGTGCTAGAACACAAAGTTTGGAATTCAAAGAAAATCAAATTTTGAAGAGAAGAAGTACCAAAATCACCTGAAAAAACAGCAATGGATTATTTGCAAGAGGGAGATAGACCTTAGATTTAATACGACTTAATAACATGGACTGGAAATGTAATGTCAGTACGGAAGTACTAAAACACTGATATCATGTTAGTACATACTACTGAGGAATGATCTCAAAAGTTCGCATACGATTTCTAAGCGAAAAACATTTCGTATAATGGTCGGGTGGTTTTAGGTCCCTTTCGTTCTAAAAGTTATGCGATTTTCCCCTTGTTCCTAGTTTTCATTATCAATATTATTATTTCATCAGTTGAACGTTACAAACAAAATAAGTGTGTTCATTGGTCCCATCTTTCACACACATTTTATTATTTTCATTCAAACCAAAAAATATGTATGTCAGTTAAGGACATACTTTTTACAGCAGCTGTCTTCCCTGATACTGACTTTTCCGTTTTGATCTGCTATTCATTGGAAAGAAGATGTATAAAACTCCGAACAAAATTAAACGTCTCTTTAGTTTGAATGGGGTTGGTGGGTAGTATTTTCTAAACGAAGTTAATTTATTCTGGAAATCGTATGAAAACTTTTGAGATGATCCCTAAGCAACGGTCATATTCAAGCAAGTGGTAAGAAGTGTGTAGAATGTAGTATGGTGTGCATACTTGTATGTCTGTCCACTTTGATATAGAACCCCTTCCCTTAAGCATCCAATGGAATTGAAGTTTTCTGGATGCAGTGAATTTTTTTTTTATTCTTACTAGTGTCACTGCGGACTTACTTTTGTTTCCCTTCAGTTTAACTCTTTTAGTTTTTTGCATACTTTTGAACATGATTCCATACGTCTTTCCGGTTTGATATAGAGCCCCCTCCCTTAACCATCCAATGGAACTTAGCAAAATATTTTTTTTTCAATTCTTACTAGTGTCACTGCGAACTTACATTTGTTTCCCTACCGTTTGGGTTTTCTGGATACTTTTGAACATGATCAAGTGATTAGATATAGTAACATGCCATTTTTTGTAATTTCATGGGTTATTTGTGTCATCTCTCGAGTTGCTGAACACCCTATAAAATAACATAAGCCGGCAATTTATAAGGTAATACTTATTATGACGTCACAAAAATGAATGAAAAGCATTAATATCAACAATGGCACTCCACAGATATGTGCGTGCTGTTTCAAATGCTTACGATGAGAAACAGAATCAAACAAGACGAGAAAATTTCAGACACTCTCGGGTAAGATTTCTATCGTCTGTCCGACTCGGACAATCCTGGTCGGAGACGAGAAATGTTACCCTCGGGTGTCTGAGATTTTCCAGTCTTGCACTTTTCTCTGTGTTAGATACTATATTTCTACTGCGGGTTTTTACTTCAGTGATCTGGCACTATAAAAATCCAGTTCGGTGTGCTGGCTAGTCCATGACGACATCAAAATATGCATCACACAACATAATTTGTTCTGGCTACGATATATACAGACATGACGTTAAACTAAAGTTATTCACTCACAATAACATTGGAAATTTTCATAGATTTAAAAAATGAATCCCTAGCTTCCTATATAGAGGTTTTCCTCTGACACACTAGGGACATCAGTAATCCTTTTAACTCCTTCCTTTTTGGACTTGCACTTCTTTAGAGGGTCTATCTACGCCCCTGATAAGACACAGTAAGTATTTGGAGTTGCACCTCTTTAGAGGGTCTATCTACGCCCCTGATAGTCACAGTAAGTATTTGAGTTTAATGACATAAGAACGTAAGAAAATGGTTTTAAAAGGTTTTATTAACTAACTTGGATGTTGTATTCTGTTAGTAGATTTTCATAGTTTGTAGTTCTGGTTTCAGAGTTTTCGATTTAGGCCTTTCAAGTATTTCACTGTTGTTTAAAACTTGTTTTAGATAGTTTCCGGAAAGTCTAGTATATACATGTACATGTATACTGTTGACTAAATACGTCTTCAACGCAACAAAAAGTGTATATTTTACTGCGTCTAGATGACTTTTTTAATTCCGTATTTTTCTTGTTTTATAAATTAGTTAGCATTTAGTATTAATTCTGAAATTCCAAGAAAATGGATAGTCACAGATATATTTATAAAATCTCATGGTGATTTTGCTCAGTAATTAGAAACCGCATCGAACGTAATTGATATTTGTTTACTTTAGAAATGATGCCTGGCGTGATTATACAACAATAGACCTTAATTCATCAAATTTATTACTGATTACCTTGTGCTTTGTACAGCTGGTTACAGGATATTAGAACACTGCCACTGTCTGCGTTCTGTTAGACAGTTGTAAGAAAAGCTTAGCTAGGAGTCTAGGTACAAAGTATTTCTACGTCAGAAAACGACAACGAAACTTGAAGAATACGAGGAATTAGAATTGAATAAAATAACATCAATGACCTAAACCTGAAAAAAAAAAAAGAAAAACGCTATTAGCTATAAGCGCAACCATATACTGTACCTAGCATTAAATGTGGTATTATTCTTTTCTTAGTCTTGTATACACTGAAAAAACAACTTTTGTTTCAACAATTTCCAAAGATTTCATTTTTATGCATGTGTATTTTACAAAGTAGTATAAATTGATTAATTAACTATTCATATACAAAAAAAACCAAAAAAAAACAGACACGTACCACTGGGTCACACTTAGTGAAGAACCATTCGATTTTTATTGATGACGGGGCTAACTCTTGATCCTGATTATTTTTTCGGAAAAATTTGGAATCGGAATTTGTTTTTTACGCACGCCCCGATTTTTCGCGTACGTTGGTTTTACAAGCAAAAAAAAAACATACCCTGTCCTGACTACTTTTTTTATTTGGCACAGATCCTGATTATATTTAATGTTCCTGCATTTTTTTCCGAAATTTCTTCCAACCATCCCGTCCCAATAAAAATCAAATACTATTAGTTCTTTCTTTATAACATCAGGACACGAAAGGCCGGAAGACTATATACAATTCCAAACGAACTATACATATATTATTTTACTTAAATCTTTATTTTGCTGTTGTTAGTTAAGATCAGGGCCCGTATTCATAAACAACTTAAGTTAAGGAATCCATTCTGAATACCAAATTATCGTAAAGGAAGAAGATAACTTTTGCCGTTCGGAATAAATTTTAAGGGCTCAGTAGTGTAGTGTTGAATATCTGCGACATTTTGCGGATTTGCGAAAGAAAGGAAAACAAAGGAAGAAATCTGCAATCTTTAAAGCTGCCACAATATTATTTTGCTACTATTTTAACAATTTCCGTATTACTGTTATAAAATGTTAAGCGGTAGATGGTATGAATCAGCTGTCAAATTTCTGATCGTTTCTCATCTATATTTCGTCCTGTAAAGTTTTTAAAACTCAACTACAAGTTTTATTTTTAACAATGATAGAAAGTTACATGATATTTGAGAGATCTGTGGTACTTTGTGTGGTTTGTAACACTTTTTAAATGACGTAGACACAAATATTTATAGTATAAATATAGGACCTTACCAAGCTTTGCTTTGTCGACAAACCTTTAGATGCAAGATGGGTTTGTCAAGTAACGTATTATTTACTCTCGTCGTAGCTGTGTGTCTTCATTACGTTTACACAGACGGGAAGTTTCCCTTTTTCGGAGGTGGTGGAGGTGGCGGTATCGGTGGATGGCAAGGCGGCTTTGGTAGATTAGGAGGAAGTGGTTGGTTAGGCGGTACCGGTGGTTTTGGTGGCACCGGTGGATTTGGCGGTGCTGGTGGATTTGGCGGAGCTGGTGGGTTTGGCGGAAATGGATGGTTTGGTAGATCTGGATATGGTGGCGGATATGGTATGTAGGTTTATATTATGGATTTTAAAAAAAGATGTTAAGATGCGTTATTTAGCGCCACACCAAAATATTTTTTTCCGTTATTAAAGATAACTTTGCGTTATTAAAGATAACTGTGCGTTATTACGAGACAATGTTTGCGTTATTACGAGATAATTTTTGCGTTATTACGAGATAGTTTGCATTATTAGGAGATAGTTTGCATTATTACGACATAACTTTGCGTTATTACGAGAAAACTTTGCGTAATTATGAGATAGTCTGCGTTTTTACAAAATAGTTTGCGTGATTAAAAGATAATGTTTGCATTATTACGAGAAAACTATGCGTTATTACGAGATAGTGTTGTCTCGTAATAACGCAAACATTATCTCGAAGTAACGCAAAGTTTTCTCGTGCTAACGCAAATTATCTCGTAATAACGCAAAATTTTCTCTTGATAACGCAAACGTTATCTGGTACGCAAAAGTTATCTGGTAATAACGCGAAGTTATCTCGTAATAATGCAAAATTTTCTCATAATAATGCAAACGTTATTTTGTAATAACACAAATATTATCGTAATTAAGCAAACATTTTCTCACATGTGATACAGAAATATCTCATCCTTGCTATGGTGTGAGATCAGCTTATCTCACCCTCCTGCCCTTAGCAACGCTTTAATAACAAGTGTTACATGTGAGAAAAAAGTATCAATCGTCCCTATTTTGGGCGAGACAAGGCTATTTCACACCCTCGGGCTCAAATATTTTTATTTCTCAACCTCGGCAAGCCTCGCTTGAGACAAAAAAATATTTGAGCCTTTGGGTGCGAGAGAGCCTTGTCTCGCCCTCATAAGGGTGAAAGATACTATATATCTAGTAATAACGCAAACTATCTCGCAATAACACAAAATGTTCACGTAATAACGCATTTTTTTTTTCCTGTGACGCTAATAAGTTTTCGTAGATTTGCACATATTAGTGTACCGATTTTGGATCTTCCTGTTAATCCTGCAAAGGTTTACATAAAAAATAATTGCACAATTCTTTTATGCCATTATATATGATGGAATTACGATGGGGTGTTTGGGAGAAGGTCAAGTCTATTCTTATCGGCATTTGTTTCAACGCCCAAAATAAATGTAAATACTGTACTTCCTACCCTTTTAGGCCCACATATTTCAGTATAATATGAAAAGCTCAAATCCAGAAAATTTAATAATTTGAAAATTATGTGCCATTTTTGTAAAGCATTGCGCATTGGAAATATGGAAAAATAATATTATATGTAAATAGTACATTTTCTACGCTTGAAACCTTTTCATATGTTTAATTTTCTAACGTTGTCACTCTTTGCAAAAGGAGAAAATCCAAAATATTTTTTTAAAAATAAAGGATAACCCCCCTCTTCTGACAAAAAAAGCTTGACATTTGCTTTTCCGAGCTTCTATTGATTTCATATTATAACTGAAGTTTCAAAACATGTTTATCTTTAATTAATTTAAAATACAGTCCATCACTTTCATTTTTCGGAGATATCAGCACAATAATCTGTAGGTCACCACTTCTGACGTGCCAGATCAACTTTAGAGCGAAATATTAAGTTGAAGGAACTCCTTTCATTCTGTCTTGTATGAAAATCTGTTTTCCCAAGATAAACAAGAATTAAGGAAATCTGTCGTTTTGTATATTTTGGATCAAACAAAGGAAATATAAGTTCTTCTTCTTCTTTAAGTGATTGGGAGTGTCCAAAAAGTGAGGGATCAATCATTTATCGAGAAAACATGCTAAAATATATTCAGACAAATTCAGCATCTGAAGTGTTAAACCATTTACAGTAACAGCCGGCTATATCATGTATATACTGAAATGTAATGATAACACAGATATGACAAGGATCTATGATTGGAATGGAGTTTCTATTCTTATCTTCTCATCTTATTTTTTTCTTTCTTTTTTTCTTTTCTTATCTAAACTAAATGTATCTTTTTGTTTAAGATCAAAGGTAAGTGAGTATTTGAGATGCTTTCATTGTGCATATACATTGGCACTTTGCACTGGTGCATTTTAGATCCAAGCATCTTCATACCCATTTTTCGCGTTCTACCTCACTGAATCGACAACCTGAAGTAATATATAGACGCATTATTCTGAGCCAAACAGTCCTTACTTCAGCTCGTGAGAAGCAACATGTACCAATTTTGAACCGGGATTTGAACTCCAATCTCCTGCACTCCAGGCGAGCACGTTACACCACCGAGACGATATGCTTGTAATGGTCTACACACTAGCTGAGTTAAGCACTGTTCATCCATTCATATATTGTATTCTTTTATAATATTTGATAATATCTTAGATATACTTCTCATTTCAGGTCGTTGGTGGTGCACATGCCGAAGCTGGCAGTGCCGATGGGGTGAAATTCAAGTTAAAAATACATGTGGCATTCCTTTCTTTCCTTGGTGGTTTAAAACCTGCTGCAGGTGGCTACCATGGTGGGCCACATCTGGATATGGTGGATATGGTTCAGGAGGATTTGGTGGCGGTATCGGTGGAGCATTCGGTAGAGGTTCCGGTTTTGGTGGTGGCGTTAGTGTTGGAAGGGGTTGGAGAGGAGGAGGAGGTTTTGGCGGGGGAGGCGGATTTAGAGGAGGCAAAGCCTATTAAAACTACATGGCATCCGGGTACGTTATATTCTATATTATATGTAGAGGAGGAGGAGGTTTTGGCGGGGGAGGCGGATTTAGAGAAGGCAAAGCCTATTAAAACTACATGGCATCCGGGTACGTTATATTCTATATTATATGTAGTAGGAAGTACAAGTTCCGCTGGAGCCTTCTTAATATTATATCACAGTTAAGTAGTTAATCTCAAATACTGATTGGACAGCAGGTCAGAATATCCGATCGTATTCCCTTTATGTCACTACCTGAAAATCAAATATTATTAATGTATAGTCTATATTTGGAAACTAACCATATACAGATTTTCAGCGATCCACAGAGCACAAGTCTACAGCAGAAAAAGCAAAATATTCAATAAGAACCCCAAAAAATCAAATGAAGGGAAAAATGTTTATATACTTAAATTGAATAAACAAATACATGTTTCAACATAAATGTTGTAAAATGTTATGTTCGCTAAACATTAATACAGACTTAAAACTGTATACAGCTTGAAATTGCTTTGCTTAATAATGAAGACATATATTTATTTCATTACATAATATTTGTGGATTTTCTTTGCACAGAACGTTTACGTCGTAGTTATCAACTGATTCTGCCAACAAAAACTCCGTATTACAGGTATATTTAACGGAAGTCTAATCTACCCACGTTACATGAAATATACAGTAATTCAAATATGGTAGAATTACTGTAGTATCAATATACGCCAGTTGTGAAAATTTTACCAATTTCTGTTTTATACGGAAGCTTATTAGCGCCACAGAAAAAAAAGCGTTATTACGAGATAACTTTGCGTTATTACGAGATGATGTTTGGTTATTACGAGAAAACTGCGTTATTACGAAATAACTTTGCGTTATTACGAGATAATGTTTGCGTTATTACGAGAAAACTTTGCTTTATTACGAGATAGTTTGCGTTATTACGAGATGTTTGCGTTATTACGAAATAATGTTTGCGTTATTGTGAGAAAATGTTGCGTTATTACGAGATAAATTTTCTCGTTATAACGCAAACATTTTTTCGTAATAATGCAAGGTTATCTCGTAATAACACAAACTCTCTGGTAATAACGTAAAGTTTTCCCGTATTATAAACCTACAACAGGTTATTTGTATTCATAAAGTCATTATAACCTTATAACTCCTCTGCTGGTGTTTTCCTGTTTTTACTGGAAGCATACTTGGGGACCATCAGAAGGCCTTTCATGTTGTCCAATTTCATGATAGGCTTTGCAGACCTCTCCAACTCGTTTGGATGTCTGTGGGTTTTGGCTGTTCCCCTGATGGTTCGGTAGTTTCTTTCCGAGACCCTGCTGGGTTTTCGGCTTTCCTCTACCATTAATACAGCTAGGTGTCTTGGCAGGATATCGGGAAGGATATGCAGTTTGTCCTAACCCGTTCCCGCTTGCAGCTTTGATACCTGTCCGGCCTCCAGGG
>JAOXYI010325302.1:0-10329 GCA_028566495.1 Lithophaga antillarum
TTATTCTGTTGTTTTTTTTTTTTTTTTGTTTACCCTACTAATTAAAAAAGTAAGTTTTTAGCCGAATTCATGGTAAAAGTAGAACTCCCTCCAATCCGCCATCCCAAATCACAGAATCGCAATGTGCTGCATTTTTTTAATGATCTTTCATAGAAATATTGAAAATTCTCAATTTTTTCAGTTAGAACCTAAGCGAAAACTGCTACTGCCTGTCACTATCTTGTTTGTTCTACAAATGAAACGAAACCAAAGATTCGTAATTCATATAAACAAATGCTGTGACGTAAAGCAATCAATTCGTCAATTATGGATGGGAAACGTAAATTACGGATAGGATCAGTCAATGACGAATAGGACCGATCCGTCACACGTCTGATGAGATGCGATTCGTTAATTACGTTTCTATCCTTATTTTACTTGACTTTACAGACGGATTGTTAACTGATCCATAGCTATTTTTGACGTATAGATGACGGCTGACTGATCACTAAATTAGTAAAGGTTACTGGTACAAGTACTGTATAGCATCTTAATTATTCTAAGTAGGTTTTCTGAACTCGCTAATAACAACTGTTATAATTCAAAAGTATATGTAAAAAACAATTATATAAACAAATAAATACAAAATTCAAGACCCCTATCAAGGTAGATTTATTTCATTGTCAGATAATTTTTGCGTGACATTAGTGCTTGAATTGTTAATGATAATCACAAAGTTTTGCAAAAATCACCGTTATTTCGTTGCTTAACGGGGGCGGTTAAAATCACGCTATACGGCAAACGTGAGGACAACAATTTTCCGATTGTGAACTTTCTTTTCTTAGTAGCAACATACCAGCGTCCCGGGCATATGGAGTCTATATTTCACAGTTGATCCACTACTCTACGGCTTGTATCCATTATAGCGTCTTTCTAGATAGAGAGTTATTACTGTCACGGAAGTTACTCTTTCAACACTATGTCAAACCCAAATTAATTTCATCACTTCTGAAGTTTTATGGTCGCCATTATGAGTTGGTTGACCAGTATGGAGTGTTCGTGTCACAGATGTTTACGGACATGTTCCTAGTATCGTAGTCATGACTCGCTCTCCTCACCTGATTTACGATTTATTACCAGGTTTTGTACACTTGACAACGCGATGGGTGTCACATGTGAAGGACATCCTTACCCTTCCGGACCATCTGACGTCACTCCCGGTTCTATGGGAAATCGTAATGTTCTGGCTTTGGTTTTCAGTGTTGTGTCTGTGTTTTGCTTTCACGTATGCATTTTTGATTGATCCTTTGCTGATATCGGTTTATGGATATATAGAACTTATGAACTTTGGTATTCTTCTCATTCTATTTATTGACCCAAAATGTGATAGGCTTGAATCAAACATACATGCAAATAATTTAGGTGTGTGCGCTTTTCATATTCAAGTTTACAGTGATACCAAGAACATTTTTCCAATTCATATCTGTACCAGCGACCATCTAAGATGACGTAATATCCTGCTATTTTTTTCTCGGCCGTCTTACATCCCAGGGTTTACTCTATTCGTTATTTTCTTACCTTTCTTGGACTACGTTTTTCACGTGAAATAATCAAAGTCGTGCTAGATACATGCATAACCCCTAAACTGGTCATACCGATTTAAAGCCATATGAACATTTGATTCAGAAAACAGCTTAGGGGGAAGTCAAATCAAATAAAAGTATACCAAACAGAGACATACGCCTCGATAGTTTACCCATATTTGCCTTGATAGTATTTGTGTAGCAAATCAAATCCAACTAATAACTACCAATGATAAATCTCATACGTTATCATCTCAGTATTTACGATTATAAGCAGTACCAAGTGACAATAATTTGCTTCGTTTCCTATTGCATTGGACCGCCTCGGTGGTGTAATGGTTAGCGTGCTCGCCTCGATTGCGGTAGGTCATGGGTTCGATCCCCGGCCGAGTCAAACCAGACACTAAAATTGGTATTTGCTGCTACTCCGCTAAGCACGCAGCATTAAGGAGTAAGAGCAAAGACTGGTCAGCTCGGAGTCAGAATAATGTGTCCGAGTGGGGTGACATGTCTTCCTGCGGACTGTTACTTCAGTGAGCTAGCACTATAAAAATCCAACTCGGCGTGTTGGTCTAGTACAAAGCAGGATTCATATATCCATATAATACAAATATGTTCTTCTCCTGAATATGGTTGAAAGATTACCCGCTGGACGTTAAACATCCATCCATCCATTCGTATTGTATTGAAGTACATTTCATAGATTTGAGTCACTCATTTTTGCTCAATTTATTTTAACACGGATAGTAGTTTTTCAATTTTTGGAAATGTCATTAAACAAGCATTTTGGCAATTAAATCTGAAGAAAAGAATTTTCTAATATTTATCATCTCAGCTGCACTCACGTGTAATTTGACACTGTCTGAGAAAAATTAAAGTTTGTCGAAACTGTAAAACAGTTACTGTAATTCGCCATCATTTTGAAGGGAATATTTTAATGGTATAGTTTTAATAGGATCATTCAATGCGCAATGCAATGTAAACTTTAAGATAAAAAAAATATACTGAATGTACCAAAAACAATTACAAATAGAAAAAGACAGTTTGCACATGTGAGAAGCAAAAACTGAAAAGAAAGTGTAAAATTGGAAATATACAAAAGTTGCCTAATATTACTTAAATCACATGTAATTTAAACTATTCTAATACCACTTGAAACATTTTTAAAAAAAAGCATGAAATTTAAGAGACTCAGTTACGTCAAACATACTTTAGGATCACGCCATATGCTATAATTTATCGGATTATGTCCCGGAAGTATGTATACAGGTAGCATTAAAAAAAAGGCAACTTAAGATATGGGTAAAATTAAAATATTTATGCACCATGACAATACACAACAAATATTGAAATCATTTGCATACTGCGATGCCCCAGAAATGGGATGTTATCTAAAAGAGAGTTTGTTTTTACTATTGACAAGGGGTTTGAATATACTTATATTATAAATACTGCAATCTCGAACTGTTGCTATAAACACATTAACTGAGTACAATTCTATGGAAGTCTAATAAGTGCCACACTTTTTGACACGTATTCTATTTTTAACATCCATTCGTAAGATATATCTTATAAGTTAAAACATTATACATGTAATTGTTAAATAGTAAAGAATGAGAAATATGCTATATAAGAATAAGGTGTATCAGAAAATTTAGAAGAGAGAAACTATAATTAAAAAAAATAATGTTTTTAGAATATGAAGGTAGTGTAGCTTGATGAACATGCCATCTGTATATTTCAAATGTATGGGATGACCTCTCATGCTATATCTGGTGTTTATGTAAATGCTTTTTGTTTTTTTCTTTTTTGTTTTATTCGTTTTCCTCCTATTGTTTTTTTTAAATATGTTTACTGTTTAGTTTGAACATAAGAATTTCAATTCCATCACTGCCCTATGCCTGCCCCGTTGATCATATATTTGTTTACAATGTCAGGCTCCTAATAATAGACTTCTAAGTCAACAACCTGAATAATTCCATTAATCCGATATTGCAAGAAATGTTCAGTAGTGAAGTTAATGCATATTTTATCATTTAAACAATAAATTTATCAAATAATTTCTGTCGTCTAGTACGACATCTAACCATTACAGACTAAGACACTATTGTCGTCTTTTTATATGCTTTGTTCTTATAAATGCCATATCACGTAAACATGATAACAAAATCCGTAAAAGGTTAATAAGTTAAACACCAACAGACTTTATATAAAATACTAAAATAGTAAACAGTGTTGAGACTATACTATCACTATGACTCAAACATTTTCGTGATAGCATGACTAAGATGAAATGTAAACCAAACAGGTCGTACACTAATAGCTGTTTACGCAAATTTTGTTGAAGATTTAAAATATATATATTCTCAGTAACAATATTTCCTGACATTTCAAAGTGATCGATTCGATGCAAATAACATTGATTAAAACTGAAAATACAACATGATTTGTCCATATGTATGGTGTCTTGTGACTTTTACAATTATTTTACAAAATTATTAGGTATACTGTAAAAACACTAATTAGTTGTTTATTGCTCAGTTTTGAGTTACTGCATAGGATCGATGAAAATATGTTTTGGTCAAATAATAAAAAATAGCAAACATAAATCACCATTTGCTACAGAAATTCAAAACAGAAACCTTAAATCTACAAAAGGAACAAGCTGAAACATGGAAAAGAATATTAATAATATGCCCAATTTTTTTAAAATGTATGTATTACTCTGTATACGAAAGATTGTGTACGTCATGCATAATAAAGCGACTAAAGGACGCATTGATGTGAAGTATTTATTCTACTTGTAGGAATTTAAAAATAATCTTGCAGGGGGACGAAAATCAAGAATATCATTACATTTGAATTGATTGTTTATCTACTAGCAAAAGCAATTTTGTATTACTAATCACAACCCTGTACGACAGAAAGAAGAGATGAGAGAAAAAACTTATTCAATAGTACCTTATTAGACAAAACCTCAGTTCTTTCAATGGTTATCAATGGCCAATCAGAAAAAAAAAGAAGAAAAAACACGCAATTTGAATATGACACAAAAGCAGATGACTACCCTCATACTACCGTTGTTTCAAGGTTAATTTTCTTTATCGTATATTTTCTATACTTAGCACCGAAAATGTCCTTTTCAACTTTGAAAGCTGGTAGTCTTTCAGTAAATCACATAATCTGGTTTTCTTCTTCTAGATTAACGGTATTTGTATAACGAAACAATTTTAACCATTTGTTTTGACGTATGACTTTAATGTGTGTTTACGCTTGTCAAAAGATGTTATTTTAAACCGCCATAACACTTTATATGTTGAAACTTATCTAGCAAGTTTTCTTGACTTAATTTAGAACACCATATGATTGCCAGAATAACATGTACCCCTCCAGTGTGGTTGTTGCAATAACATTGCATATTAAGGTAGCGTTAATCTTTCTAGTTCTCTTTGTAAGTATAATTATTTAAAATTGCGAAAACCGTGATTGGACGTAAATGAAATTTATGTATGTTCCGTAATGTAGTGTGGTTATGATGTATAGGGAGAGATTTATTCTAGCAAGCCTCATTTTTTTCATTTACCTTTCTTTAAAAACAAAACGAAATATTTGAAATAGGAAAATGGTGCAAAAAGTATAAAAAGATCAACTTCTTATCTTAAAATGGTAGCTGGTAGTTAAAGATCTCATGCATACATTCTGACGTCTTTGGCTTATTCATGTCCAGCTTTATTGTGTTTTACAATTTCCAAATTGAATTTAATGTCTCTCTAGGTAAAACATTTGGATTTTTTTATAAAGCTTATCTGTTTGATTATAACCTTTTGGTGTATATGTTCCTAAAATAAAACAACTTGCAATGAGTTCATTAGTGGCAAACTTATTACTCGAAATTATGTTGTTCTTTCGAGAAAACCACATTAGTAACAATAACTGAAATGCTGTCAATTAATAGAAAAAACGAAATTGGTATCAGATTTTTAAATTTTTTGTTTCTTAGCAATTAAAACACACATAATCATTTTCTTCACACAAGTTTACATGACATTGTCTGGAATTTAGGTTAAGTGATCTGTGTTATGTCCTGGATTTGTTATCTAAGGATCGTGAAAGATATATGTTAAGTGAAAAATGTGCATGAGTGGCCCATTGTTATGGAAAGCATGTTAAATCGGTTCCAAAATAACAGTAGAAGAGATTATTTAAGTTACTCTGACCTACTATATAGATTTCAAGGAATTCTAGTTAAGTGATCTGTTTTAAATCCTGAATTTGTTATCTGAGTATCGAGGTAGATATATTTTACCTGCAAAATGTGCATGAGTGTCCCATTGTTATGGAAGGCATGTCAAGTAGGTTTCAAAATAACAGTACAACAGTTACTTTAGGTTACTCTGACCTACTTCAATTTATATCAGACTATTCATTTACAAATAAGCCAAATAGATTTCAAAATAATATTTTGCACCCCGAGTCAGTCAAATAAGACTGATTAGGCTTGAGTTCCTCTAATGACGATACAGCGGGCAATGGACAGAATCATACATTATGAACTCAGTTTGGATTGATCCGCTGAAAGAAGAAAGACATTCGAAGTAATTTTTTTGGGGGGGATTATAAAGGTTTGAAAGATGGACAAAGAACGAAGTTACATACAAATTCAGCCCCTTAATCGAAGTATTTATTTAAAAGCCTATCGTATTTACATGCACAGGGTTTCAAAACTACTTTTTGATTTCCGGTTGTTTAGAGAACACTGATATCTATCTTCATTCTTTGTCATTCTTTGTTCTATACTATACTGCAAAAAGTAGTCAATTTATCTTATTTAAAATGAAGGATAAGTAAGTGTATCTGGTTAAAATGGTTAATACCATCGTGATAATAATTCACAAGGAACAAAAGTAAAGCTATCAAGATGGATTTATTCGTTGTCGGATAATTAAATTTTGGCCTGACCTCCGTACCTGAGTGGTGAATGATGTTACTTCGCGTGAAATGTTGAATGTCGAATCGAACATGTGTTAATTTTCTTATCTTTTTTCTCGATACACAAGCCGTTTAAATAAAATGATATTGGAACAACATCAATCGTTAACCAATATTTTCTGTCCTCAATTCCAAATTTAGTAAAAAGTGTGAAATTTTGGGGACAATCTTTCTTATATTCTCTTATGGTTATGCATATCTTGATAAGTTTAAACGTTATAAGGAAATCGTTGTTAGGACAAACTGCACAAAAGGGAAGAGTAATATGAAGCTTCGATGTGTCAGAGAATTTAAAAAGAAGGAAAATACAATTAACAAAAATGATGTTTTTACTGATGACTGGTGTACTTTGCTACGCACGGCATATATATCTTTCAAATGTCCATTATATCACTCTTCATGCTATTTTCGGTATATTTGCATAATGCGTTTTTGTTTCTTGTCCTCTACTTAATTTTACATATGTTTACTTATTTTTTGAACATGAAAATTTCAATATCCCATCAGTATCCTGCACCTGATATTCATACATTGTTTACAATGTCAGGCTTCTAACAAAAGACTTTTAAGTCAACAACCCCGATTCAGTCATTAATCCGGTTTTGCTTGAAATGTTCAGTTATAGTGAATTTAATGCATATTTTATCATTTAAACAATTAAATCAAATAATTCCTGTCGTTTATTTTAACATCTAACCATTCAAAACTATGACATTGTTCTAATCTATCTCGAATCTTCTACAACTGACGTAAACACAATAACATAATTAGTAAAAGGTTAATAAGTTAAACAACAACACACTTTGTACAATATTAATACAGTAAACGGAGCAGGGAATTTTGTTTCATCATCAGGCGTTTCGTGACAGTGTATAGATGTAAATTGAAACAGAAAAAATGTGGACTTAATAGTTTACGTAGTTTTCAAAATACAGAATGTAAAATGGTAAATATTCATTCTTTCTGATATTTCAAAGTGACACATTAAATGTGCATACTAATTGATTAAAAATGTAAAAATACAACATGTTTTCTTAGTGTGGATGGCATCCTGTGACATTAACAATTATTTTACATAATTAGGCACACTTTTAAGAATACTAATTAGAGTTTTATTGATCAATTTTGAGTGACTGCCCAAGAAGACGCCTGCTATGAACATGAATAGTTTTCTTTCAGTCAAATAATAAACAATAGCAATCATAAATCTTCTTTTGCTGCAGAAAGTCAATAACTCAGAACTCTTAAATTTCCAAGTAAGGTGAAGCTGAAAGGGCATCAGTTGTCATTATGAAAACACGTAAATTGTATAATAAAAACACTGAATATTTTTTTAGATAGATAAAATATAGGACAAAGAACGTGTTGCTATAGCTTACTTATTACTGTTCGTTAATATTTGATAAGTTTACACAAGAACAAAATTTAATAATTTCAAGTTGCTTTTATTGTAGATGCTATAGCAATAATCGTTCTGAATTGCGGGGGAGGAAACACTCAGCAAATATTCCTTAAAGACCATATCTACTCAGTTCTATCGATTATAAGTTCCGGTAATGATCGCATTTAATCGTTCTGTAATGTGGGGAAGAAACAAGCAATGGATATTCCTTAAAGACCATATCTACTCAGTTCTATCGATTATAAGTTCCACTGAAGATCGCATTTATATTTATTGCGCGACTATATGAACTATAATAAAAGTATGTCTTTTAAACTCATACTAGTACATGTAGTATTAGTTAGATAACATTGATTTTCGATTTATATGGTCATAATTTTAATATTGGTAATCTATTGGAATGAAAAACATAATACCATAATAAGTACTTAGTTTCAAAATAATCGGAACGTTGATAGAAAATGAAACATCTAAATGTATAATTTTTTATGTTTCCTTATCAAATCCGTGTGCTTTCAGTGTCAACTTATATATATACTCAACGGCAAAAGAAAGGATACGCTTACGTTTCTTTAACACGGAAACATAACTTTGAAAGTGCAGATCTATAAAAATAGTTGAATTTTCAATGTAAAGAATCGATTCATGCAATAAAATTTTTGGAGGTTAGCAAAACAAGGGGGGTTAAAAAAGTGCCCCTCCTAATTTTTTTTTCACTAAAATTTAAATTGCATCCGTTATTTTGTGTTCAAAATATTTAACTCCTCAAAGTGCAATCAATTTTAAAGCAAAATTTGTCATTCTTATTTCCTGCTAAACATCTGACTCGTTTCATCATGGTCAATTTGATATTTTCCACTGTTGGAAAGGAAACTGATGTTGGAACCGATCTTTAAATTTTTTCATTGAAGTTTCTACTTCAGTACTGCTTTGAAATGATTAAAAGACAGCGATGTATTAGAATTTAGGTTTTTTTTCCATAAGTCATAAAGTTCTATCTATTCAAATTTTCATATCTTTTCTTTAGTCCGTCAGCATATTATGGAATAGATTTTGCCAGAAATCAGATTGTATTATGACATGTATGGCGCTCTTGCTCAATAATAATATCACTATTCAGCGGAATACTATTTTTTTGTTATTTTGTTAAATGATTATAAAGTGTAAGACACTTTAAAACTAACTATCCATAACATTTTAAAGGGGTTTCAATTTTTGTATTGAATCAAGTTTTAGGAAATTTCAGATGAAATAATTTTGAGAACTGAGAACTATTAATTTGTTATTGTGACCAAATGCTGTCTTTTTTCAAAAGAATTTTAAACATTGTGGGATAAGTAGAAACTGCAGTAATAACGTAAGTGAAATATGTATATTCAGATCAATAGCTACTGACCACATTGATAAGAAATAACTTGTTTTATATGATGAATCAAATTAGCTTTGATATCTTGTGATAATGTATTATGTTTCTATTCTATGCAAATTTCTTAGGTAACCCATTAATTTCATTGGACTTAAATATGTGTTAATTTTTAGTAATTCCTCTATCCTCCACCATACATAGCAACATGTAATAATTTTCCCAAAAGTACCACCCAAAACATAGTAACATGCGATAATTTACGTTCAAATCCCGTCCCGTGTGTTAATATTCTAATAAACACCCATAGCGCCCATAATTTTCCGAACCGATAAAAGGTTATCACCTGCTTCGGCCGAGGTTTTACGATCATTTCAATAACCCACCAAAGCTACAATTGTCAGACGACAATATATACATCTTTTTTAAAAAAGAAAATGGGTTGTGCCGAAATATCGGAACAAAATATATACAATTCTTGTTGACATTTAAGGACAGTGAGGCATCTAAACGTTCTCTGGTCAGAAGTATGTAATTATGCCAAATGTATCAAACTGTAATTGCACAGTAAATTTTCATTTTTACTTGAAATGATAAAAGCCTACTTTCACCATTATTATTGATCAAACACTTTTTCCCGGCGAGGTCACTTGTTCAGGGTTAAAATATTTTAGAGATAAGGAAGTTCTTTTTTGTTATCCCTTCTATTTTTGTTGTTTTTTTTATTCTTGTTGCTAGTTTAATAAAAATTATGTGAAATATGACTAATTTATTGAATATCAATGTAAATCTACCTTTTTTAGTTTTTCTGTGTTGTGTTTTCTGTTGTATGTTTATGTATTGTTTGTTTGTTCTCGTCTTCCTCGTTCCCGATGTTACCTATGTCCTCGGATTGTTCCTTCTTGATTGCTCATTTTGTTCAATTTCATTGCGCATGACACGTGTTTCTGGAATAACCTTCATCAGGTACGCTCGAGACCAAAAATATTGGGAAGCCAAATATATTAAACGTT
>JAOXYI010325413.1:0-10329 GCA_028566495.1 Lithophaga antillarum
ATGTGTTTTGTTTTAAAACTATTAAGGAATGAATCTAATGTAAAAGATTTGATTAATTTGAATATATTGATTCACCCTTTTAATTCGAACATATTCATTCACCCTTTTAATTCGAACATATTGATTCACCCTTTTAATTCGAACATATTGATTCACCCTTTTAATCTGAATATATTGATTCACCCTTTTAATTCGAACATATTGATTCACCCTTTTAATTCGAACATATTGATTCACCCTTTTAATTCGAACATATTGATTCACCCTTTTAATTTGAATATATTGATTCACCCTTTTAATTTGAATATATTGATTCACCCTTTTTTTCAGCAAATGCAAAATTCGAGACATTTGAGACATACAGAAAGAAGTTAGCATCAAGTGAACCTAGACCTTTGAAATAACGTCGAAATGAAGAAGAAAAAGAAATTTATGTAAGAGGTCATTAGTGAAGTACGGGAGAAGTTATCAATGCAAATATCTTTTGTGGAGTATTTCCCCCCTTTCAGCTCTGTATGATGAACAATGTGCTTGCAATTTACTGGGCGGTCTTGTCCGTTGGTTGGGCAATTTTAAAGTTAATTGACTAACTGTACTTACAATGTATATCCTTTGAAATTTGCAGAAATTATCAGTTTACAGTCTGTAAATATATTTTCCATAGAGTCAGTTGATTCTAACTAGTGAAAAACATGTATTGCCTCAAATACCAAACTAGCACATAATTAAAGTACAATTTGACATTTTTAATGCCCCACACTATGTAGCTGATTCACAATATTAACCAATCCTTGAAGATATATAAACACAGGTCAGGTTTTTATGTTCAGACTCCCTTTCAACAAAAGGGGGCATGATTTGTTATATATGAAAAAACTGAGATGAAGGATAAACGTCCATAAGACAATGTCCCAACAACCATATATTGAACATTACATAACAGAAAGACCTATTGCAAAGTTTGACTTAATTCCTAGGGCTAATAAGTGATATTCTGTTTAGTTAAAATAGCTTCTTTATATTTCAGATTACCATAGGACACGGCCGTTTTGAAAAAGGGATGAACTTTAAAAAGTTTCAAGGAAATAATTCCCTGGCAGGGACTGTGACTGTTGGACCATTTCCCAGGGATGGTGACACAAGGGAACAGGTAAAGGATCAGGCCTTCAAGAAGTTCTGTGAAACAAACAGATCTTTCAAGGATTACTACAGAAACAAAGAGGTCGTTCTTCTCTTCAAAGATGGGTCTGCAGTTGGACCTCTTCCTGATGGAACAGCTTTTTCTTTGAGAAACTACAGAGACTACCTCAACCCCACTATGAGGTTTGAGAGGATAAGACTTTTCCTTTGTGAAAAGGGTAAGATCTTCTGTACATGTTTAATTATATCTTTTCTACTGAGATATTTTAATAAGAGGCCCATACCTGTTAACCTCTGGAGCAGTGAAAGTTGGAGATTCTCCCGCATACCATTGCAACAAAGTGGGAGATTTTTACATAACAGCATTTCTGATAGCAAAAAAATGCATGTTTTTGACAAATTGATCTGTGGGAGATTCGAGAAGGGTTTACTAATGTAATGAAAATTTGAAAGATATTTTTAGCTCACCTTTCAATAAAGGCCGTGTGAGCTTTTGCCATCACTTGGCGTCCGTCATCCGTCTGTCCGTCCACAATTACAAAAAAATCTTCTCCTCTGAAACCACTCAGCCAATTTGGACCAAACTTTGGTGGAATGGTCCTTGGGTGGTCTCCTTCCAAAATTATGTCCGATGACCCCGACTTCCGACCAAGATGGCCGCCAGGCTAAAAATAGGAAAAAGGGGATGAAATTAAAAAAATTTTCTCCTCTGAAACTACTGAGCCAATCTTAGCCAAACTTTGCTAAAATGATCCTTGGGTGGCCCCTTTTTGTCCCCCGACGCTTCATGGAAGGGGACTATAGAAATGGGTTTCGTCCGTCCATGCGTCCCGAATTGGTTTCCAGATGATAACTTGAGAAGGAAAGATCAGATTGAAGCTAGGTTTGGTATGTAAGTGTATTTTATTAATATCTAGGTCAAGTTCGATAAAGGAGATTTTTCGACAATTCTTACCAGAATTATGCCCCTTTTTATACCTCAAAATTGCTAAATTTTTGGTTTCCAGATGATAACTTGAAAACGAAAGATCAGATTGAAGCTAGGTGTGGTATGTAAGTGTATCTTATTAATATCTAGGTCAAGTTCGATAATGGAGATTTTGCGACAATTCTTACCAGAATTACGCCCCTTTATACCTGAAAATTGCTAAATTTTTGGTTTCCAGATGATAACTTGAAAACAAAACATCAGATTGAAGCTAGGTGTGGTATGTAAGTGTATCTTATTAATATCTAGGTCAAGTTCGATAATGACGATTTATCAACAATTCTTACCAGAGTTATGCCCCTTTTTTGTTTTTCGAAATTGCTGAATTTTTGGCTGTCAGATGATAACTCGAGAAAGAAATGTCAGAATAAAGTTAGGTTATCTTGTGAATATCTGGGTCAAGTTAAACAAGGATGATTTTTGGACAATTCTTACCAGAATTACCTCCCTTTTTATACTTCAAAATTGCTGAATATTTGGTTCCCGGATTATAGCTTGTGAACAACAGATCAGATTGATGTTAGGTGTGGCAGTTAAGTTTATTTTATGAATATCTTGGTCTTGAAAAAGTTTTTTTTAGAGTAGTTTCAATATTTAAACTTACGATATAACCTTGGCCTGTTATTTTCTGTAGTTTACACATTATATCTTACAGTTAAGAGTATTTATTGGTCCTTGTTTGATTGTGCGACGAAAGCACTGCTTTACCCGTCTAGACGAAAAGTTTAAACATTCAACTAGTCACGTGTCTGGATGCATCCTCATTCATGTTTAGATTATGTCCAAGTATTTGAATATATAAAAACAGTAAAATACTAGATTCCACACATGACCAATAACGGAATGGTTTTGCAGAGGAATTTTTAATGATATCCATTCTTTCTTTCATACACTGTCTGGCACATGCGTTGATCTACTCGCAAATCTTGTAAGAGATAGCACTGATTAAGACATATTAATCTGTTTAGTAAAGTACATTCTTTATATCCCGATAGACCTGTCAATTCGTGTTATAAAATGAATTCTTCATAACCATTTAACTTGAGGGGGATTTTGGTTTTTGTTTCCGGACAGAAAATTATTTTCGATGAAAGCGAAAAATTCAAAATTTCATATGAAATTATAAGGCGAAAATGGGGCTTCAGAATATTTATTTTTTTCTGCTTAAATCAAATTATTAGCTCACCTGGCTGAAAGCTTCAGCCAGGTGAGCTATTGCGATCACTTGGCGTCCATCGTCGTCTGTCATCCGTTGTCCGTCGTCATTAACATTTCACATTTCGATCATCTCCTCTGAAACCAATGGGCCCATTCCAACCATACTTTGCATGAATGATGTATGGAAGGTCCCTTACAAACTTTCCTCATTTCGTGCTGATTGGTCAACAAACATGGCCACCAGAGTCAGTTCTTGTTTCTGATTGGCCAATTTTCAAAAATATTCTCCTCTGAAACTACAAAACCAAATGTTTTGAAACTTTACAGGAATGATGACTGGAAGGTGCTCTACAAATATCCCTCATTTCATTTTGATCAGTTGGCTAACATTGCGGCAATGGTGGCACATACTCAAACATTGAACTCTATGGGAAATTACATTTTAACCTTCTTCCTTGAAACTGCTTGGCCAATTCCAGTCAAACTTTGCATGAATGATGTATGGAAGGTCCTCTACAAAATTGCCTCATTTTGTGCTGATAGGTATACTAACATGGCCGCCAGAAGCAATTCTTGTTTCTGATTGGGCAATTTTCAAAATCTTCTCCTCTGAAACTACAATGCCAAATGTTTTGAAACTTTATATGAATGATGACTGGAAGGTCCTCTACAAATATTCCTCATTTCATTTTGATCAGGTGGCTAAAATGGAGGCAATAGCAGCAACTGGTTTTACATTGAACTCTATGGGAAATTACATTTTAACCTACTTCCTTGAAACTGCATGGCCAATTCCAACCAAACTTTGCATGAATGATGTATGGAAGGTCCTCTACAAAATTGCATCATTTCGTGCTGATTGGTCAACTAACATGGCTGCCAGAGGCAATTCTTGTTTCTGATTGGCCAATTTTAAAAAATCTTCTCCTCTGAAACTACAAAGCCAAATGTTTTGAAACTTTATGGGAATGATGACTGGAAGGTCCTCTACAAAGATTCCTCATTTCGTTTTGATCAGGTGGCTAACATGGCAGCACATAGTTTTACATTGAACTCTATGGGAAATTACATTTTAACCTTTTTCGTTGAAACTGCTTGGCCAATTCCAGTCAAACTTTGCATGAATGATGTATGGAAGGTCCTCTACAAATTGTCTCGTTTCATGCTGATTGGTCAACTGACATTGCTGCTAGAGGTAGTTCTTGTTTCTGATTGGCCAATTTTCAAAAATCTTCTCTTCTGAAACTACAAAGCCAAATGTTTTGAAACTTCATAGGAATAACAACTGGAAGGTCTTCTACAAAGGTTCCTCATTTTGTAATCATCGGATGGCTGAAATGGTGGCAACAGCTGCACATAGTTTTATATTGAACTCTATTAACCTTCTTCTCTTAAACTGCTCTGTCAATTCCAGTTAAACTTTGCATGAATGATGTATGGAAGGTTGTCTACAGACTTTCCTTGTTACCTGCTGATTGGTCAACTGACATTGCGGCCAGAGGCAATTCTTGTTTCTGATGGCCGATTTTCAAAAATCTTCTCCTTTGAATCTACAAGGCCAAATGTTTTGAAATTTTATAGGAATGCTGACTGGAATGTCCTCTACAAAGATTCCTCTTTTTGTATTGATTGGGTGGCTAAAAAGGTGGCAATGGTATTACATAATTTTACATTAAACTCCATGGGAAATTGCATTTTAACCTTCTACTCTAAACTGCTCAATCAATTCCAGTCAAACTTTGCATAAATGTATGGGTCCTCTACAAACTTTCCTTGTTTCATGCTGATTGGTTAACTGACAACATTGCTGCCAGAGGTAATTCTTGTTTCTGATTGGCCAATGTTCAGAAATCTTTCTTCTCTAAAACTGCTCGGTCAATTCCAGTCAGACATTGTATGAATGATGTATAGAAGGTAATTCACAAAATTTCCTCATTTCATGCTGATTGGTCAACTAACATTGCTGCAATTCTTGTTTCTGATTGGCCAAGTATAAAAAATCTCCTTTGAAACTATAAGGTCAAAAGTTTGAAAATTTATAGTACTGATGACTGGAAGGTCCTCTACAAAGATTACATGATTTAATATTGATCAGGTGGCTAAAATGGTATGGTAGCACATTGTTTTACACTGAACTCTATGGGAAATTGCTTATTAACCCTCTTCTCTGAAACAGATCAGCCTGTTCCAGTCATACCTTGTAGGAATGATTTACAGAAGATCCTTCAGAAAATTTCCTCATTTCATGCTGATTAGTCAACTAACATAGCTGCCAGAGGCAATTCTTGTTTTTGATTGGCCAATTTCAAGACCTTAAACTACAAGGCAAAATGATTTGAAACTTTATAGGAATGATTCCTCATTTTGTACTGATTGGGTAGCTAACATGGTGGCAACGTCTGCACATAGTTTTACATTGAACTCTATGAGAAATTTCATTTTAATCTTCTCTTTCGAAACCAACAAAACTTATATGAATAATGAATGGAGGGTCTTCCACCAACTATTTGATTTTGAATGTTCTGCAGATTAGACATAAATAAGCAGGCTGCTGTTTGCAATGTAGGTTTCTTTTGAAGATATACTTTATATAAAATGGGCACATTTTGGCCAGGTGAGCCTCTAGTTACAGACACTATTGCTATTGATAAAATATAAGTCAAACTCAATTTTCAGTTTAGAGATATTTACTGTTTAAGAGTTATGCCCTGAAAGTTTGAACACTTTTTAAAATTCGGGGAGCATCTATCGTTCTACTGACTTTTTTGCTGTGTTTTTGAAGAAAAGGGTATGCAAGTCTGATGGAGTTATAAAAGTTGTATTATGCTGCACCCAACTCTTCATTTGCCTTCCAGTGGTCAAATGTCTATATGTCATATGGGACAAACTAGATAATATATGTTTATTTATCCCTGGCTTAGGAAAAATCTAGGATTTCGATTGGCTTACAGCCTGTATATAAAAATCTCATATACCCGGACGTTGCTTATCATTTTCCATTGTTATTCTGAATCATTTTTCCCGTCTATGACATTACATCTACAGATTTTTATCCCAACACTTTCGAATGAAAGCGGGTATATTGTCATATCCGTCCTGTCTGTCTGTCCGTCCATCTGTCACACTTTCCTTGTGACTCAAACTCCTCCTTCATTATCCCCTTGCCCAACGAAGTTGGGGAGGGAATAGTGTTTCGCCCGTTCGTCCGTCCGTCCGTCCGTTCATTCGTCCCACTTGCGTTAAGTTTTGCGTTAAGGTCCAGATCTAGGATACTACATGCCGTACCTCAATGATATTTGGTCAGCAGATGCATCTTGCAGAGTAATTCAGCTTACACTGACCGTTGCATCATTTTGACCTACATTTTCCGCATGACTGACTCTGGTTAAGTTTTGCGTTAAGGTCAAGATCTAGGATACTACATGCAGTACCTCAATGATATTTGGTCAGTAGATATGTCCTGCAGAGTAATGCAGCTTCCACTGACCGTGCATCATTTTGACCTACATTTTCCGCATGACTGAATCTGGATAAGTTTTGCATTAAGGTCCAGATTTAGGTTACTACATTGTACATGCAGTACCTCATAAGTATTTAGACAGTTGATGTGTCTTGCAGAGTATTGCAGCTTCCACTGATAGTTGCATAATTTTGACCTTCATTTTCCGCATGACTGACTCTGGTTGTTAGGTATTGCATTAAGGTCCAGATCTAGGATAGTATATTAAGCTATACTTCACAGATATTTTCAGTCGATATTGCTTGAAAAGTAATACAGATTTTTGTGAATTTCTTAAACAGAATAAACGGGCGAGGGGATTAGCTGTCGTTTCAGACTGCTCAATCGGTTTATTTTTGAAGTTATGGTTTTAATTTTGTTATAGTATGGTTGCATATTGCATGTAGATGCACAAATAACTTTAGTAATTTTGAAATTGTTCCAAATGCAAACAACAGTGAACAAGAGGCCCATGAGGGTTAAATATTCTATGATGTTGTTGTGACTTTATCTCCTCCTTAAGACTGGTAATGTTGTAATAGAATAGTTGCATATAGCGTGTAGATGCGCATGTAGGTTTCGAAACTAGTAAATATTTCAAATGCAAACAAGAGGCCCATGAGGTTTAAATATTTTAAAACTGCTCTTGTGACTTTAACTCCCCTTTATGCTTTAACTTTTGTTAATTAGTATGGTTGCTTAAAATGTGTAGATGTGCATGGAGGCTTCGGAATTTAGTAAATGTTCCAAATGCAAACAAGAGACCCATGAGGTTTAAATATTCTAAAACTGATCTTGTGACTTTAACTCCCCCTTTAAGCTTAAAGTTTTGTTACAGTATGGTTGCATTTAATGTGTAGATGCACATGGAGGATTTCGGAATTTAATAAATATTCCAAATGCAAACAAGAGGACCATGAAATTGTCATGTGACTTTAACTTTTGTTATAGTATGGTTGCATAAAGATTTCGGAATTTTGTAAATGTTCCAAATGCATAACTGCTACACTTTAACTAAAGGACCAGGGGCAATAAGGCCTGTTTTTGGCCCAAAAATTTTCACAAAAATCTGTGTTATTCAAACTTATTTTTTATGTTGCTTATCAATCTGTTTGTTAAACAAAGTAGAAATAAGGTTTGTTTAAAATATTTCACAATTGCCTTATTAGGCCAAGAATAAAGCTTAAAATTCATTTAAACTATCCATTTTATAAAAATGACTGGTGTTTCAGCCTTTTTATTGTCTTTTTTGGCTCCAAAAATATGGTCCACAGCTGTGTTCCAAAAAAATTTTTCAAGAGACTATTTTTGCTATATAGATACATCTTCTGTTAAAATATTTTTGTGGAACACAGCTGTGGAGGATGTTTTCTAGAACAAAACGTGTCAAAAATAGCAAAATATGGCTCTTTTCTGATATTTAGCATATAATGCGTCACAAAATGACGTCATAATAATGTATTACCCGTCAGCAATAATGGAAAATAGGTTATTTTTATAATGTTTAGATATTCTGTCATACATTGTAACATAGGAAATATCTGAATTTGTTTTCATGCAGTTAAATTTTGGGGCCGAAAATGGACCTTAATGCCCCTGGTCCTTTCACCCACCATCCAATGTTTTATTTAATATTAATTGTTAATTGACTACATGTAGGATTCTAACAAAGGTAGGACCCTACACTTTGCAAAAGAAGAACCAAATTTTCGAAATTTTATATTAATTTTTTCTAAGAGTGATAAAAACGTTACTTTTACATCACAAATTTTGTTTCGATTGGTCCCTAAATAGTGCAAATCAGACTAAGACCAGGGAATAAAATCATTATTGGCGTTTACATGTTTTGTAAATCCATAGATACGGAGATTTTAACACCCATCAGTACCCTGTGCACCCTTCAGCTTCGCCTCAGGTCTTACTTGGGCACTTCAGGGTGTTAAAATCTCCATATTTACGGATATTAACGTAGATAACTTATAATATTTCTTGGTGTTTTCCATTATTGATTTTCCTTTTTTTCAGAGAAACATGAGAGAAGTTTGAGGAAAGTTTTAGGTTTAGTTGATGGTGAAAAGAAAACACCGTATGAAACAGATGTAGCAGTTGTTTTGGCAGAACATCTGCTTGGACAGCTAACCTCTGAAAAATCTTACACCATTGATTCTCACATGAAGAAAAAAGGAAAATGCAAGTGTGGGTTGGATCATTGCACAGATGAACCATATTTTGGGAGTACTGGAATAGGTGAGAATGTAAACTGGTCCATTATATGAATATTATATCACTGAAGACATTTTACACCACCGCTATAAATTACAAATATGAAAATTGTAACTACAAGAAAGAATGATTCGGCTCAAAAGTTGAAGAGAGAAGCAAAACAACTAAAAAAAAACCTTATTTTTGTCAGCCTGTGATACATAGTGATGAAACATTTCATTGTCATCGTCAACAATATTTTTTGTCTCAAGTGTCAAGGCATAAAGTCTAGGTGGGTAGGTCAGATTTTTTTTAGCTCACCTGGCCAATGGCCAACTGAGTGTTTGTCATCACATGTCATCCGTCGTTCGTTAACTTTTCACATTTTAGTCTTCTCCTCTGAAACCACTGAGCCAAATGGAACTAGGCTTTGCAGGAAGTATCTACATGTATGTAAGGTCCTTTATAAATTTTCCTCATTTTGTCCCGATCTGTCAACAAACATGGCTGCCATGGGCAATTCTGGTTTCTGATAGGCTGATATAGGAAAAATCTTCTCCTCTAAAACCTCTTGCACAAATGAACTGATATTTTACAGGCGGCTTCAGTGAGAGGTCCTTTATAAAGTTTCCTCAGTCCGTCCCGATCCATCAAAAAAAAATCTATTAAACTGCTCGGTCAAATGAATTGATATTTGACAGGATGCATCAATGAGTGGTCCTTTATAAATTTTCTCATTTCGTACTGTTCTGTCAACAAACATGGCAGTCATGGGGGATTCTTGTTTCTGATTGGCTGATATAGAAAAAACTTCTCCTCTGAAATCGCCTGACTTAATGAACTGTTATTTGACAGCAAGCATATATAAAGGGTCCTTTATGAAATTTCCTCATTTCGTTCCCATTTGACAACAAACATGGCTGCAATGGGCGATTCTTGTTTCTGATTATATGACTGCAAAAAATTGCGGTCGTATTATGTTATGGCAATGTCGGCGTCTTATGTTTGGTTTCCGCAACTTTTTATATGACCTCAAAAATTTTTCGGTCGTATTATGGTATGATGCTGTCGTCGGCGTCGGTGTCGGCATTGGCGTCTGTGAACAGGTTGGTTTCTGCTCGATAATTTTGGTTTTATTGAACCTATTCTTTTAATATTTTGTAACATTGATTGTTGGTACTAAATAAAGGTTGGTATTGATTTTGGGGGTTCCAGCCCCTACCCTTCATTTGCGAGGAACCAAAAAGGGTTTTTTCAAATTTTTTGGATATTTTAATTATTTGACATCCAATTTTGATGGGGTTTCTTTTATTGAATTCCTTAGAGAAAATCATATTGAATG